>VYZQ01004482.1:159458-175840 GCA_013400655.1 Mystacornis crossleyi
TTGCTATCAAGGAGGAAAAAACTGGAACAACCCTTCATGCATGTTAATCTTCAGTAGGATGCGGATTATAATTTCAGTCCATGCCATGAGTGATTTCTTAGAGCTTTCTTTGACTCTAAAACTGAAGCCAATTATAATGGAGAATGTAGCTCCTTGTATAAAATATATTGATTTTCAGGGTTATGTGTACAGTGAACTTGGTTTTATTTATCCCATCTCCTACATGAACTTTGCCTCTCTATAGTCAGTGAAGTAAAAAACAAAGGTAAAATATGTAAAAAGAAATATATAAATGCGTGTGTGTGGCACCAGTGCAGCCACTAATTTGCCTTTTGAAGTCTAACTGAAATGTTTCAAGTCTATTGGCATCCCTACATCTATTATTGAATTTGAAAATCTAAGCCAGAGAACAAGTGGAAAGGCAACAATTAACAGCGGCTTTCCCTGCACCATGCAATTCTTTGTGTGTCAGAACTTGGGAGCTGAGACATGAAGATGAGAAAGAAAAGAGGTGAAGTATTCCCAGTAGGAGGAGATGGTGGGAAAGGGCTCAGAAGACAATTCAACAAAAACAGTATCAATGTAATGATATGCAGGGGAACTGGTGGAATGGTACTCAGCATTAGAGACACGAGAAGGAACCGAACTGGAGCAGAAACCTTTGGTGATGTTCCGAGAAAGATTCAGTGACGTTACACCAGCTAAGGTCAGTAATGGGATGTGCAGTCTGTGATCCCGAGTGGAGAAATGCACAAATACAGCGCATCGTGGCCGGGAAAGAGACACTTCTCCATTTTTGCCATTATCAGCAATAATCAGAAAATTAGATGGAGGCAATATGCTTGTTTGAAACTGTATTCTCCCTCTGGGCTATTTTGAGTATTCCATGGAAATACAGTAGTGCATTTCTGACAAATGGCTGCTGACCATCAGTAATCTTAGTGGCTCAGAACATGCAAATGCACAGCTGTACGTCTGCCCTTGACCTTCTAGAGCTGCGAGAGGCTTCACACGGTTTTGTGGCCTGGTTCACTCACGTCTGAGTCACGAGCTCTCCGAGGTGACCTACGCCAGCAGAGAGTGTGCCGTGCACTCCCCTACCATTCTGCAGCTCTACCCAAATACAGGCAAATTTCTGAAAAGGATACACAGACATCACAGACATCTGGCAAATGTACCGATCACTGGCAACACTGAAGTAACTGTAATGCTCTGATGACACTCTCTGAATGGAGCCTGCTCTAGCAGCAGGTCTGTGGGCACTTGATACATCCACGCGTTCTAGGGCTGATGAAATTAACATCGTTGGAAGTGTGCACAGTAAAGAATTGTTTCTGTGTTCAAAGACTAATGCTCCTTAAGACTCCAATTTTTGCACACAGCTAGTTTCCAAAATATGTTTTTTCCATTCCACAAAACATACGTTTTCCTTTTACATTAAATCTAAAAGCTTATATGAAACAAACTTTATTCTACTAATCCTGAGCAAGTAAAAGAGTAACCATGCATCATTTCACTCATATCCCAAGAATTAAAACTAATACTACTNTAGAATCCTTAAAAAAGATTCATGCAGAAACAATAGGAGCTGAAAACACAGCACTCAGCGAATATACAGACTTCTTGAATACTAAAAGATGTTTAAATAAGAATATATTGAAGAAGAGATAGAAGAGGCACAAGGGAAAAATATCACAGTAGTTGGGCAGGAAATTATTTCAAAATATATGCAGAAGGGCTACAGGAGCTGACCCACTTTATTTGTGGGGAATAAAAATCCTTTTGTAATGAGAAATATATACATTTCTAGGCTTTCAATAAAACTGCAAATGANTGCATCATTTCACTCATATCCCAAGAATTAAAACTAATACTACTTAAAAAAAAAGAAAATTGACACGTACCTCCACTCTTTTTCTAGCACAGAACTGAATCCAGTCCAGATAAACGCTGCAGAAGCTAGCTCTTGTTATTCCTTGGAGACACGGAACATAATCCTCATCTATGTTAACGTTAAACATCGCAAGGTCACGTTCAATATAATGCCACTTTGCATAAGGCTGCAGTATCTTTTGGATGGATTCATCTTTTATCCAGTCAAGGATTTTGGGAGAACTTGCTGTGAAGTATATTATACTCTGTTGATAAAATGTGCAAACGTTAGTCACTCTAAACTCTGATTAAGGCAGACATATTCTACACAGAAGAGAATAAGCCAAATAGGGCCACATTAAGAACCATAATAGTATATATATTTCTTACATTTTACTACTTAGCATCATTATTGCTTCACAAAAGTGTTCAAGTTAGAAAGATGATAATAATTGGTACTGACAGCAGACAACAGAAAAAGATGTAATATTTTTAATATCCTTCTGCCTTACAGGAAAATAAATACAATGATAGGAATAGAGAGTTCCAGCATTCAAACAATACCAGTGGGGTTCTAGAGTCTATCACCAAGAAGTTGATATCAATAATATCTTAGGCATATTTTGAAAAAGCAGTAGTAGATGGTCACATCCTCAAAACAGGGCTCTTTTTCCCCAGTGGAGTTACTGTTTTCTGGAGAGGATGCTTTCCTAATTCTTTATTAACGCCAAAGATGAGACGTGACAGATGTGTATGGCCCAAGACTGTTTTTTGTCAGTGTAGCAGGTAAAGAAAAATAGATTTTTTTTTAATATGTCAGGTTAAAAAGCTGATAATTGATGTAACTGAGTTTCCTTTTAAAGCACTTAAGGGGGAGCAGCATCCAGCAGGGCTCTTTTACCAAATACGTAAATGTTAGAAAGCAGCAACGTGTATTTCGTATCTGTGCCTGAGTTTCTAGGTTTANAGAAGGGCTACAGGAGCTGACCCACTTTATTTGTGGGGAATAAAAATCCTTTTGTAATGAGAAATATATACATTTCTAGGCTTTCAATAAAACTGCAAATGAAATAAATATGATTTAGGAATATAATGGTCAGTGCAACTCATTGTTTAAAAGACCAATACAATAATTATTCTTGAAGAACAGAAGAACTAAAACAAAGCATATATTCTTTTTGTTGATTTTCAAGATAGAGTTTGCCTTTTTTATTATCCTCGTCTGTGTTTACAAAGAAGCCAATTCAGCTGGGAAAAAAATCAGACTTGCAATCAGACACAGAAACAACAAAAACTTCCATCACCTAATTAAATTCTGCTCTTGGTAACTCTTCCAAGATATGTTTTGTGCACAAGTATATCCTCAGCTATATGGCAATTCTGAAACAATATGGTAAATATTTACAATATTGTAAGCTACAGAGAATAAACCAGAAACACTCCAAATGCTCAATGCAATGGAAGTGCAGTTCCTGCAGAAACTCCAGCCTAAGTGTTTTTTGAGTTTGTGATTTATGTGACCTGAATACTATATCCATAGTTCTTCTTACAATTACTTTCACACCATCAAAAAGAAAGTGTCAAGGACTTTTAAAATGTTCACAGTGAAACTGCACAGGGTCTTGATCTATATTCCCCCAGAAGAAAGAGCTGGGCAAGGAATGAATTCTCACCTCTGCGTCTGATACTGTTTATTTGGAGGCAAGCATAAAATAAACAGGAAAAAAGCTGATCTAATACATATTATAATATTCTCACTTTCCAAGGCTGTACTAAGGATTTTACCAAATCTTTTTAAAGCCCCTGTTTATGGAAAAAGCTAATTACTTCCAAAATACAAGAAGAAAATATCCATATAACTTTCTTGTGGATAGTGACATTCTAAAGAAGGGATCTCCTGAGCGCACCCTCCCTTCACTGAAGGGAGCTCCATCCCAGGCTAACATTGGAGGTGCCAACAGGTTATTTTTATCTTCTGTTTGTCCTTCCCTAAAGAGAGAAGCAGATTAAAAAGACCGACTGTGTGAAACCAACAGCCTGAGAATGAAGACCAACCTTTCTGAGAGTGAAGGTCTGTCAAGGCAGTACAATAGTAGTGGCTCAGCTAAATCCAACCAGAAGAGATTTGATTTTCACACTTTCAGAGCCATCAGTGGTGAACATGTACTCTGCATAGAATGGAGATGGAGCCACAGCTCAGTGATGTGGAGAGCATTTAGCCCATCTCCCTTTTACTCAAGACAGGATCAACTAACCATACCTGTATCACGTGGGATCAAAGTTTGTCTAAGCCATTTTAGCTATGTCAGCTGCTTCTCAGGTGTGTCCAGGACCAGAAGCTCTCCACTACCTTTCAGTTAAGTTTTATGTCCCACGTGATGAACCTCACGCTTTCCCATGATAGGAGGATGGTTGGAACTAGATATTAATTCATTTTAAGGCACAAAAACAGCTCCAGTTTACACAGCACAAGTCTTCATTGCTTTAAACTAATAAGATGCTGATTTGATTGCAGCTTAGACTGGGATTTTTTCAGTCTCATTCCCCATCAAAAGCTGAGTCATATGCCAGCTTGCATCAGTTTATGTTCCAGTTATGCAGGTTACCTTTTAAAGTACAGCAAAGCAATTGTAGCAACATACTCATTACAGGTGAAATAATTTTCTGTTACATCGCTTTAAAACAATTTATAGCCACAAAACCCACTTCTCAAATGAAAAAATCATGCTCACATGCAGTTTTATTTCTAGTTAGTTTATTAAACAAAGCAGGTTGGTTACCAGGCCTACTGCCTGCAAAATTATTTATGAAACCCCAGAAGTAATCAACTGCACGATCAAAGCGGCTTTGTAAGGCAATGAGCTTGTTTTTAGCACACCGGTTCATTTGCAAAAAGTGGTGATTAACTTATTTACAACAGGTCTCTCTCTGAAGTTGACAGATTTTTACAATTGCAAAGATGTAAGCAGAAAGGAGATGTCAGAGACGGTTTGGAGCTTTAGCAACTGGCTTCATGGCAGTACCAGTGGCATAGGAAGCAGCACTTGGCTCCTGCTGTTTCAGTAGAAGATTATAAAGCTCAACAAATTATTCATTTGCTGGACTGGGAATTGTTTTGGCAGAGGATGAAGATGTCTTGCTACACTACAAGGTTCAATTATTTTGACAAATTAGTGTCTGTGTGGTTACTGTGATCTTAGTAACAATGTAAATGTAGAAGTGGTGTAAAAGAACTGCTGTGTGATCAGTGGAATAAACCAACTTCAAATGTGCTGTGGTATACATGTAAAACAGAAGGTAAGAAGGGGGTTTGCACTACTAAAAAAGTACATTTGAGAATCAGCTTTTCAGAGGTTTCCCAAGAACTTTATGCTTGTTAATCTCTTTCTTTTCTTTTCCAGAATAAAACCCAAACCAGTGGAAAGGCCAAGGCAAGAAGAAATAACAAACTGTTAGTGAAGTGTTGTAAAAACATAAGAACGTAAGTAAGAACACTTAGTCTGACTTTATCACTAGAGGATGGTAACTCACCTTCCTGATCTCCACTGAAGCATGCCTGCCATTTTCTGTACTAACTGTAAGTATAAGGGATCAGAGTAAATTTAGCAAAGGGAGAAATGAATTAATTATCCCTATTCCAGTGGAAGGTATCCCTGCCTATAGGAGGATGGTTGGAACTAGATGATCTTAAGATCAAACCAAATGATTCTGTGGTTCTGTGATCTAACATCAAGTCGGTCTGACTGCCAGACTGCAGTGCAGATGGATAAACACAAGGCAAAAAACTTCAAATACTCTTTCTTCTACAGACAAAGAACAGTCGTTCCGTTTGACAAACCTGCCTAGGAACAAAGTACACTTTACCAAAGAGTTTACCTTGATATAATATCTGATAAGGATTCTGCGCAGATCGAACACTTGCAGCATTGTTGCAGCGTTGTTGTCAATGATGCTGTATCCTTCCAAGATGTACTGGGTCCGTGTGATTTCCCACGTCAGCCAGCGCAGGTTAAAGGCCGCATTACAGGACAACAGGTGAGGCAAGTGCCCAGGCTTACAACAGCAGCAGCCTTCGTTGTCCTCATCTCCTTCGGTTATAGCTTCCACTTCTCTCTGCTGGCAGTATGTCCCTTGGCAGCGAGAAAAAGAGAGCGTGCTGCCAGTTATTGGGGGAGGAGGAAACAAAGGACGTCTTGCAAGCTCACATTCAAAGTATGTTTGAAGGTTGTACGCACTTTGCAAAAATCTAAAAGAGCGAGCTGTGCCAACAAAGTCGCTGTGCTAATTGATCCATGTGCAGCAGCAAATAAAGGGCTGCACATTACTCATTTACTATCACCTACACAGGCCAAAAGGGCCTGATCTAATGTTCCAGTTCTAATGGGTTCTGAGCCGAGCTAAACTACAGACCACAGCTTCTGCCGTAATAAAAACTCTCCAGGAAGCAACACTAAAGAGACTCGCTCCATAAGGTACATTAAGCAAATTGATCCAAGTCTCAGTCTGCTTCTTCAACTAACATACTGGACCCAAAGAAAGATTTTAGTGTGTCAGAGCACTTATAAAATCTGGGTTTTAGCAAACTATCTTGGAAAGCAGGTTCCAAAAATAACATCTATTGGGTTGTTCTCTCTCCCACTGGAGTAAAAGCTACTCTGGATCAAACATCTCTAATGAACAGCACTAGTGGCAGTACATCACAAGAACAGAACAGCTTTCTAATTAGTCTATTACACAGGCTTCAGATCAAAGTAGAGTAAATTTTTCTAAAAAGGATATGTTACCTCAAAAAGAAGTCATGAGGCAGATGCAGAAGCAATAACGCAGACTCTGCATTTTCGGCCTGTGCTGTGCACACTACATGGTCAAGCGGAGCCCTCATGGATTTGAAATATGTGAATGAGGTTTCTATACCATGTAGGGCACTACTAATAAAAACCAAGGCAGACACCCATGTGCTCCCCCCCGTATTCTCAAAATACACGAGTTTTATGTTCTTGATGTGTACTTCTTTTTAAGATTTACTCTCCATAGGCTGTTGCAGAACTTACTTCCCACTGAGTTTGTACATAAATCATCTTTGAAGGCCATCTCCTGTGATGCAAGTTACACACCTTGCAAAGGCCTTCTGCCAGAGACATAGTATCGCCCCACAGACTGCTGACTCCATCAGCTTCTAAACAGACTTGACAGGAGAGGAGGATGTGAGACACTGCACTGCAGTTCAGCAGCTCCCTCCCCACCAGGACCAACAGACCTGTTGTGCCACTGTAAATGCGAGAAGAATTCGGCTCTGTTCATCGTCTGAACGTTCAGCCAGGAAAGAACACAGTGCCAGCTTCAATTCCCTGCAGTCTGCCAGAACTCCGAAAGACTGCCTGGAGCAGGGCAGCATCCCAAAGGCCTTTCTGTGGAGCATGATGAAAATATCTGTGCCCTTGACTGTCTGTTCCAGTCCCATCACAGCTCTCTGGTCAACAACCTGTGAACCTCAGTTTGTATTGACAGAAGTAGCATCTAGAATATTCCTTTCTCCTCACTAAGAAAAACCTTTCAAAATACAACAAAATATGCTAAAGTACTGTTATCACACCTTTTTTGCCTGTGCACCTGCTACAACGTATGCAGCAAGCAAAACATACAGGTAAAAAAGAATAGAAAAATCAGAAGGAAATGTGTGAGAAAAAACAGGATTGTAACCCTCAGAGACAGAGGAAAAAGATCCAGTGTACTCCAGGGTTCTCTGTTCAGTTTGCTATGAATGAAAATGTACACTGTGAACCCAGTGTTGCTCACACACTGAGATGCATTCCTCCTTAGACTTCAGGGGTGTACAATATGGAAAATTATTAAATGTCTTCAGGTCATCCAAATATAAACATCTTGCCTTTCAATACTGCCGAGTACAAAACATGACCTATTAGGCTGACATTTCCAGTTGGACTGGACATGAACTGGACTGCTTCTGCTTCATATTTCACAGATTTCTACATGAATTAACACTTATTGCTCAACAGCAAAAAAAACAAGAACTGCTCTGGGTCAGCAGATGCTTCGGTGAAGTCAAGTCAGAAGACATCGTACTCAAACTGAAGTAGGAAAAATATTCCTGTCTACATTGCTTGGAAGGAGTAAAACAAATGCTCCATGCTGGTGCTGTTACTATGGTTGTTATGTTTATTTTTGAAAGCTTAAAGGTCTCTCAGTAATTCACTGAATTTAAGAGAAGACACATCTTCATCCAGGGGCAAAATTAAGTATTGCCGAATGTTTGCAAGTGATGAAGAATGAAAACCACAATGAACAACTGTCACTGATCCCTCTACAACAACAGGATTTAAAGATGCCTTTGCTCAGTCTACGTAACTATCCGTGTATATATATATTTTTTTTTCTTTTGGTATGGAAATACCAAATTTTATTTCTGTGGAAGACTTTACTCTCTGTACTACCTCTTTCAATAAATGCCAAATATTATTACTGCAGTTTCTGTGATTACTAGTTTTCTTAGGGGACATATTTGGTAACATACAGGGCCTAAGGAGGCTGGTAAGGCAAAAAAAAGGTGAATCCAGGAGACCCTCAATGTTTACAGGAAACTGTCCTCACCTGCATAACAAACAGAAGATGATGCCAGAACATTATTTGCATTCTTAGCTAATTCTGCAGGTTAAAATGCCTCCAAGTCGTCTTTGCTAGGTAATTTTAATCAGCTAGAGTTAAAATTATACTACGGGGGTGCAATCAATATTGAACTTGAGGAGCAAGAGTCATTCTAACATGGACTGCATTATTATAAAAGGTCTGGGAAACAACCAAAGGAGCTCGTGGTTGTTTTACGGATTTATTCCAAAGAGTGAAATCCAGGGTGTGCTCTTCAGCATCTGGCAAACATGCACTTGATTAACAAAAGCTGTTTGATGGACTTGGATACTACCACCTCGGGAATTTGGTGTCTTTACTGCTTGAGGAGCCTCTGGGGCATCCCTGTTCAGTTTAAAGGTGTAACCTGAGCCATGGCCAGTGCTCTGACAAAACACCGAATCCTCATTCCTGCTGATTACTATTTCCAAACAACATCTAGTAAAAGGACTGAAGTCCACAAAGACAACATTCAGGCTTGATGCTCAAGTACGTATCGGTTCCCTCCCAATTCTTGCGGTCAGTTCTAGAATGACTGCCAGTAATTTTCTCTCATCTTTAATGGAGCCTCACTTTAGTCCTTAATGCACTGGCTGGACTTCAATGCCAGATTGGCATTTTACTGTAAAATTTCATTTACCAGTGCATACATCAATCCTTTTTGGTTCATTACTCCAGACACCGGTACCCAGAGACTAAGAGCATGTGCTCAGCTTTACGCATTGAGCCAGAAGGGACAGGACATAGAAATGAAGTCAAGCATTTGCGGTTGTCTTTTACAGAAGGCTGGCCCTAGACTTTTTTCTATGTGCTATAAGCTGATGATTTAAATGACAACTTTTATATTGCTTCTCAAAAAATTAGCAAGTTCAAGCAACTCTGAGAGAATTATTCATAAAACCAAAGAGCAGGGAACAGAACGTGCACTTCACTTCTGCAATATAATTAAGTGTAGTGCCATTAAATATTAAAATACAGGAAAATGTTTTCACTAGTAATTAGTCATTTCAAAATCTGAGGGAAAACATTTTTCTATATTTCTTCCTGCAGTAGAAGGAAAATAATCTCATGCACTTCACTCAAGTTTAGTCATTCACTCTGACCCTTGCTAGTACAGATGAGACCAATTCATTTGTAAGATATCTAACACTGGAGGGTTGCCAAAAATCCATCAATGTAAAAAACATGTGCCAGCTGAACAAAGCAAGGTCAGCCTGTGTGAGCTCAGGAGATAACCAGGGTGAAAACTTAGAGCTCTCTGTATTTTCCTGACACATCAGGATTTGAGGACAGACTCGTGCTCTGCCAGAATGATCTGACCTAAATGGAAATGAGAAAACTGAAACTGAAGACTGTAATCTTGCTTCAAAAGGATAAAATACACCTACCTGAATGATCACCCAGCCTTCTAGAATTTAATGCTGAAACTACAGTGTGCTTTTGAATTCAATTTTGAAAACTCAGTGAGTGAAAAGCATTTTTCTAGATCTGAGGGGCCAGAAAGAAAAATCTGTTACACAACTGCATACTTCTAGGAGCAGTTTTAATTTCCATAAAACACTTCAGTTTAACAACACACCCAGGGAAGGGACTAGTTATTGTGGCTGAAGGCAGCAATAGCTTGAGCCCTGAGGACTGCTGACAAATAAGCAGCTAGGATGCAAATCTTCATAGAAAGGGCTCATGTCCAGGGTTAACTCCTTTCCTAAGCCATGCAGAGGTCTCTTCACAGACGACTCCAGAAAAATGTCTGGTTGCCCGCTCTTTGTTTGGCAAAACCAAGCACGTGAATGTCTTACAAATAAATGCATTACAGTAGAATTATCTAGCTCTGCTTCAACAAACTTGTGCTGCAAATCCGAGTATTCCCAAATTCTGATAGATAAGGCTCCTTCTCAACCAACATTTGTTTTCTGCTCAGGATAGCAGCTTAACAAGCAGCACATAAAATAAGCACAATGAGCATAATTACAGCCATTGGAAGGCCATCCTCTACTGAAACATGCATCAGATATGGTTCTAGAAACACAAAAAACCCAAATACTTTAAGGAGGAGTGAACTGAGATCACAGATGGAAACTCATGAACCTCAGAATTAGATACATTCTGGAAAACTGCAACTTTTTTGGCTCCTTCCTGCCCTTTTGCTTGTGGAACTGGGATAAAGAACAGTAATTTATAGGTTCTGACGGTATGAGCTTGTTTCAAAGAAAAATTTCAGGACCTAAAAAACAGTATCAGTTCCTCAAACATCAAAGCTGTTAGTTATAAAACTGTGGTTTGGCTTTCAGCTGCTTCAGGTGCTAGTAAGTCTGAAAAACAATCTGGTTTTCAAACCAGATAAGTTGCTATAACAGGCATCCTCTCTCCTCAGAAACCTTTCCTTTTCTTGGCCCACAGAGACACATTAAGAAAGACCACGTGGAAGTAGCATTCTCCGAAGAGGTCTGTTGTTAAACTTGCAGCTATGAAATACCACAAAAACTTCTCATGTCACATCTTTTGCAGTGCAATGCAAGATGCAATATTTTGGTTTTGGCAAAGATATTTTCTCAATTAAAAGGTTGCACTCCATTTAACATTCTCCTTTCTTCCAGAAGTCTTCTCCAGTACACCCATAAATACACATAAAATTGTGCAAGGAAGAAAAAGGAAAAAAGACATCAAATAATTATTCTCGTATGTGCTACAGAAACCATTCTAAGCATATTTGAAATTCATAGACAGCTTCCACTGTTGGAGCATCACTGTACACCAAGAAAGGCTTGTACATCACAGATTTTCTGCATTTCACAAAAAGTATCCTCTTCCCTGTTTCATGCTATCCTTCCCAACTAAATCACCAAGATTAAAGAAACCCCTTTACATCCTTTCTGTCCATGTTTCTAGTATTTCCAAGAATTGTGTCTCTCAGTCTTTGTTCTTTCCACCAAACACCGTACTTCTGGTTTTTAACCTTCTCTCCCAAGGGATGTGTCAAAAAATGCTATTTTTCTCTGAACTCTGTCATTTATCAATACCATTTTATGTCCTGGTACATACATTGAACATACCTCAAGTGTGGTCTCAGGAAAGACGTGAAAGTGGGCACTTTGATTTCCCAACAGCAAGAAGTGATTTGTAACAAAATAAAAGTTGCAACCACTTTTTAAATAAAGAATGATTCTTCCTAGTGCTACAGAGCCTTCAGACACAAAAATCAAACACAAATAAATATTCCTTACACTGGTAATGTACTGCTACTGTAATACAACTATGCAGCATACACACAAGCTGCAGAAATGAGTAACTGTCCTTATTAGACCTCATTACTGTGCCTAGAGCACATAGCCTGAACTGGCTGCTTTCATACACCGTTTTGCGTGGGAAATAAGCTAGCTAACACAGAGAGAGCCCCACGGGCAATCCCATCCTGCTGCCACAGCTGCCTGCCACTGTGTACAACTACATCTGTGTCTGCGCTGCGCTTGTTGCCTTGGTCCAGCTAATGAAGTTCCAAGTGAAGCATGAATATTGCACGTGCAACATGCAGTAACAAAAAATAACACCAGAGATTTAGAAGTTCATTGAATGACTGAAGAATACTGGGCAGGAGTTAGAAAACAGCTCCTGGAGACTTCAGCAACACCATCAGTAAGTATATATATAAGTATCTATACATGTAATGCCTAAATGAATATTCTCCAAAAGACACTTTGTAGACACACAGACTAAACAGGAAAACATTTTAAATCTCCCTTGTTCCACAGGGAACTAGTGAGAGGGAGATATTTTGACATTGTTTCTGCTTGTTCCCTGACTGTGGGTTTTCCCATCTCTTCCTTCCAAATTAAATGATATGTTATGTATTTCTTCTGGCAGGCTGCTTTTAGCATTCTGCTGTGGTCTAACACACAGAGCAGAGTTAAGTTACTGAAGGGCTCAATTCCCCCACACCACTGTGCAGCGCCTTGGAAGTGTTCCCCTAGTTTCAGCTCATTACTACCTTCTCTTTGCATTCCATAAAGGAGGAGCTGGCCATTTCCTGTCAGTGCCTGGAGGTCTCAAGCCTCCCCTCCACTTTACACTCAGGATGAACGACACAATGGAGGCACATCCCCTTTCTGTCCATAGAATGGGAAAGTGAAAAACTAATTCGTCCAAGGTGTTCAGTATGAACAGGACTAAAGAGAGATGAAAGGAATCCCAGATTTGCTGACTCTCTTCTTCCAGTCTGCTCAGTCTGTACCTTCTTATGCTGCCTGCAGGCATTTGGTTGGATTTGTTTTTTCATTTAAAAGCTGAGGCAAATGCTTCTATTACTAACAGTTAGAAAGGCAGCTGGATCAGTCACTTATGATGCCAATTCTCAATTAAGATGAACTGAGAACCAGGGAGGCAGCAAGTACCTCCTGACACTTAAATTCAGAAGGCTCTGTGACCCCTTCTTCAGGCACTACCAGTATTGCCAGCACAGCCTTTCAGCTACCACAGCGAGAAACGCCCGTAGGAAAACCGAGAGCTCCACAATGCAAATATTGCTTTTGGTTTACTCATAAACAGAAAACACAGAGAACACTGTTGTGATTGACTCATTTCCAAAGCAAACACAGATTTCCTATTTAAGGAGCAGCAGATTTTTGGGGCCCTCAATTAAAATTACTTGTTTGAAACTGAAGTTAAGCAGCCAAAGCTCAGAAATTACAGATTACAAGTTCCTCCTCTAGCCCTTTTCTCCCCCTTGCAGAAACCATTCTGTACAATGAAAGGAATTAGGATCCCCTCTAAAAAACAGTGCATGACCAGACAACTAAAAATAGGAATGCAGGATGCCCAAAGCAGCGTCTGGTGCTTAGTAACTGCCACTTGACTTTGAAAACCATCGGGTTCTTCCAGGGCAGTTCCGTACACTCTCTCACTTCTGCAGAAAAGAAATCCTACTGTATTCAGTATTCAGGCTGTATTCACTAGCCATTTGCAAGGTTTGAAATGGGGAAGGATGTGCCCAGTCTACACAGGAGATGGCTCTTGGTGCTGCTTGGCAGAAGCCCACTCTACCATCCTGCCCCCGCAGGCAGCAATCCTGCTCAAGGGAAGGCACAAAGAATCCCTTCCAAGGAAGAATTTCAGTCTCAGCTTTCACACTGCGTCCTTAGAATAGGCTTGGTTCACCTCCTTATGAACTTCGGCATTCAGGTCAGCCCCTCTGGCTCCTTTTACTCAGACTGAGTGCCTGAGTGCCTGGGCACCCCTGTGGCCTGCAGCCCCACCAGAGCAGCCCGGCTCCTTGTTGGCAGAAGGACCAAACCACACCCAGGAAGGGCACAGTTCTGCAGCATAGCTCATCTAAAGCACGCCAGCCCTCAAGGGTTACCTGGAGACACAAACAACCCTCTGGTGTCAGCACATCACCCCAGCACGTCTCCACTGGGCACACAGCCGATTATCCGCTCACATTTTGGTGTCCATGAGGCTTTTGTTATAATCTGCATCAGGCAGATCTAGGCATCCTTATCTGGCTTATGCTTCCCCTCTGGGCTTCTTTGCTTCTCCTAGTCCATCCTTAAGCAGGCTTGTAATTCGTGTGATTTCTCTGGCACTCATTCTGCACAGTCCAGTGGGGTTCAGTTCTCACATGGTGTGGCAAATGCTACATGTTTGAGTTGGTTTTGTCTCAGGTAAGTTCCTTTATTCAACCCCACATGGCTTCTCTGTTCCAGGCCAAACAATGGAATAGCAATACACGCACTCCTAGTTTCTGTTCCCATAACAACTCCTCTACCCAATACTCTGAAAACCAGAGGAGACTTCCTTACATACCATGTCCGTGAGGACACAAAGTAACCACAAGTTTTGTCTTATTCTTGGATAGGATAATCCAGTGGGTTCAGAAAAAGACAGGGACTCCATTTTTCTCCCATTTCCAACTACTTCCTCCTCTAGTCTTGAGCAGTCTCTTCCCCCAATGATACTCTGAGGGTGAGGAGGAATAGGGGACTAGATTTGTACTGAAGATAATCGAGGTATTTCCCCACTCCACTCCACTCCTCCTCCAGTAACTGGCATTGCTTTCCAGTTCAGTTTGGGGCTGCTCTCTTGGTCCAGGCCCGTTAAACAGTCAGGTAAGAAAGAGGGGCTGCTTTGCAGGCTGCCAGCCTCCCCCTGAGGAGTGCAAGAAATACTGGGAAAGCGGATATTCCTCAGGACAACTCAGCTGGTTCTCAACAGCAGCCCATGAAAGACATGAGAGGCTGTGGGGTTCAGCCCCAGCTGAATTTAAAGACCTGTTGCAGCTGGCAGACCTGCTGGATCTATTCACAAAGTAAAAGAGTATTAACTACAGTTAATTAACACTGAACAGCATTAGGCAATCTGCATGGAAAGGTCAATTTTCAGACACATTTAATGACTTAAACTGATTTTAGGGAATACAGACATGCCTCAACATGTGGCACACTGCAATTTTTGAGCTTTGCTCTCAGATCCAAATGGCAAATGGCACTTGCTGGCTGTAAATGATCCTGGCTCATATCAAAGAAGTCTTCCCAAACCACTTTGCAACAAAACTATCCAGTTGTTCCCCAATCAACTTCCAGTTTATTATGCCAGTCTGCTAGGCCCCTGATCTTTTTAACCAGCTAGCACGTGGCTTGAGCATCCTCTCATATGGTTTCATCTGTTTCCAATATTTACATTACTTCTACTGCCAGGCAAGGGTGATGATAGAGAGGGATTCAGCACTATGGGGAAACCGCATAAAGAAAAAAAAACACCTCACAAAACTCATGTAATTTACATGGGAAGATTTCTTTCTTCTGTTTGTTTCAAATCCCACACCAAACTATTTTAACACAAAAGGATGATCAGCAAAGAAAATTTTGGACTTTACAAAACAAGTACCTATCCCTGACACAGCAGCACCACTGCTCACCTTGGGGGCACCCAAGGAGAAGATGAATACAGAAATACTTGCACAGATGTCTTACAAGTTGAAGCAAACCTCAGAACCACACACGCATGACCACACCTTCCTCAACAATCATCATCAGCAACAAGAAATTAGAAGGCTGATAAATATATTATCTTTCTTCCTTTCCAGTTGCTTTTCCTTACAATTGGCATTTGTTCTGAATAGGCATCTAATCAGGTACTACAATACCAAGCTGCTTCAGGCATTTACTGTTTTCTTTCCACATAACTTCGCTGAGGACACAAGACTGTTATCTACATCCCAACGACATGGGAGGGAAAGCGAACATGAAGCATTCACCACAACCTGTTCAACATCCTACATGGAGTCTGTCACGGAGTCAAGACTTGAGCCCACACATGTTATTTCCTAGTCTAATCCTCCTACACATGAGTGCATTCAAAGAGCCAGTCTGTCGCCTATTTTCTCACACTCAACCTTACTGAAAAGTCACCTTGATTATACTCTGCTGTTCCAGTGTGACAGAGACCATCTCAGCACTGGCTTCTTGCACGGTTTGACACAGGGTATTTTCCATGGAAGGAGTTTTATTTTGGTTTTGGCTTTTTTTTANGGCTGTTTTGTATTTCCTACCACCCCCCCCCCCCCACCCCCCCCAAGGTTTTTTGGGTTGAACAATTTTAAGGACAACTTAAATTTTCAAAGTTTGGAGGAAAATAAATAATCTGAAAACTTAGCCTTACTCAAACTATCTGTGAACCAAACAAACCATTCAACAAGCCTTCTTTCTGGAAGTCTTATGATACTGAAGACCATGGCTCTGAATTTCTTAACATCTAGATTTCAAAACAACATTCATATAATGATACAAAGAAGTATCAAGCTTTTAGACAGACAAATACCTGCAGAAAGAGAAAGGTCCTCAAACGCTATGCCCCACTATAGAGTTGTGATAGAT
>VYZQ01004483.1:70395-109201 GCA_013400655.1 Mystacornis crossleyi
AATATTTCCTAAAATTGTACTGTAAAACGTGCTTGTGTTTTGATTCTTCAGCTGAGATGTTCACATGATTTAATAAAATAGCACTACTAATGACTATTTATGGCTGTACATTTAGAACTCAAATAAAGGCACAATGGGTAAACACATCATTNGCTAACAGTCCCCTTTTCCCTCCCAAATTTTGATCTCATTTGTTGCATTTGGATTCACAGATTAATTTTTTCCAGACATTCTAAATGCTGTCAATGAAGAAAGCACTGTGACAGCAGTTTTCAAATGTTCTTCTTTTATAAAGAAGAAACGTTACACAGGTATGCTCTGTTGTCCATTAAGGATGTGTTTCTGAAAAGTCTGATCACTCAAAATATTATCCCATTGATTCACTCTTCATCACCAAACTGAATTCATCAAGCCCAGTTCATTTGAGGAAGATCATGATAACACTGAAGACAGAACTATCCAGGAAGATGGGCACAGGTGCTCCCACTAAAAGACTGATATTGAGGACTTGGTCTCAGGGATGGAGCAGTTGGGATCCTTAAGGAGAGTGATCTGCTCCAGAAAGTTTACATCTCCTCCAGGTGACAATTACTCCATCCACCATGCCATATATACTGTCCCTGTGCACTTAAACTGTGTATATTTTGGTCTCTAAACACATCCCATTCTCTGTACAGAAAAAGTGATTTGCTTTCCAAACAACCTCCAGCATTTCCCCTGGATGACTGACAACAGTTAGTAGAGTAGGTTGTTCAGGAATCAGTAGTGGAATGCCAAACCCAAGGACTGGATGATCTAGGGAAGTGGTCCTCTCCTTGTGTAATCCAGCACAAATCAGGGACTTGATCACAGGAGCAATCTTTGCTCAGATTTGTGATGTGTAGGCCACCAGCACCATGCACCTCTATTAGTTATGTACAGGTCTGCGTGGGCTATTTTTTATTTTGTATCCTTAAATACAAATCAGGACATCTGGAAAACATTATGCAAACTGACTTCCCCCTTCAGAAGAACATTTGGGATTCCCAGATAAATCCCAGGAGTGAGAAGCAGGTAAGAAAACAAAACAAATAGCACAGATACTGCAGTTCATGTTAAATATATACGATACTCAAATATTTCAGAACTACCCAGCTCCTCTCAAAGCAAAATAAATCCAGATCAAAACCTATGTAGTATCAGAGAAAAGGCTGTTACTAAGTGCAGAAATTTTGCAGAATACAGGTTTAACTTTAGTTTATATAGCTCTTTATTAAACCACAAATTATACTATGCTCTGCTTTGCAGCTACATGCCTGGACTTTGCTGCTGTTCTGGGTATTAATAATATCTCACCACATTTCCCTATGTACAATCATTTTAGTCTCTTTAAACATTTAAAGCAATCTGTGACAACTACTTCCATGTATACTGTATGTATATATAAAACACAGTAAATAACTGAAACAACTGTCTACTATGAAAATTGACACGAATTATTTTAAGTAGCAAGACCTACAAGCCTTCATATAGTCACTGTGCTTTGATCTATTAAAGATCCATTTAGAGTGAGCTGCAAAATTTTCTGCTTTGCCACAATGGCATTGGAGCACCTGTACACCTTGCTGCAACGTATTTAACCTGCAGGAAAATTTTTAACACTGCAGACTACCACCAAAATCCACCAGAGAGCCAGGCAACGGGTCTGATGTGCCCTGTCTATGTACCCATGGACACAGGAGACTCCTGAACACCTCCATCCTGGATCATCTCCACTGTTGGAGGCATTCAAGACTCAACCAAGCATGTCTCTAATAAGTAGATTGGCTTTGAGCAGGTGTTTGGACTAGACAATACCCACAGAAGCCCTTTCCAATCTAAATTATTCTATAATCATCTGGTCCATTTAGGTCCCTCACTGCTATCCAGTAGTGCTCACTGCTTTGATTCCCACAGAGGAAAAGGGAACCATTTCCAGTGCTTAATTTATGTTGGTTGTTTCAATTTCCCAGTGAATTAATAATTTAGCAGAATTTTATCTTCCTTATTTTAGATTTGCGCGAAGAGGCCAAGTGGAAAAGTAAAGCATTAAATTATTTACAAGTTGTACACACATGCAGGCAGATAAATGGTGCATCATATGGTGATGGTGCAATAGTCATTACAAAGTACAGAAACAATAAGCATGACAGCCAAAGTCCTTTGTCTAAGGAGAGAAAAGTAACCTTCAAGTTTGTGTTAATATTTCTAGGCATAAAAAAGGGCTAAAGCAGATGTATTTAAGGTAGATTCAAAGTTTGTACAAACTTCAGAGCTACCAGAATAAGCAGTTTCTGCCTGCAAATGAAGGAATGAGGCTCCATTCCCCTGCTGGCAAAATTCTTCACAAAAGGTAATTAAAACCCTGTTTCATGTTTTAGGAGGATGGAATTGAATAAACCACAAGTGTGCAGAACTGTCAAGTGTTGGTGGGTGAGTAGGTTATCACAGACTGGGAGAATAAATTACAAATTCATTTGTAATCAGTGGACAGTTCTATAAAACAACAAACAGATCCTAAATCCTCAAGTCCTCAATTACCAACCCTATTCAGTTTGCTTGAATAAAGGATTACGTCTTCTTGTTTTGGTGTTCGAGAAATAAAGAACTAATATTAAACTGCTGAATTTTTATACAACTCCAAATAACCTCTACATATGATGAAGACAAGGACAGCAAACAGAATTCCTCATAATTCAACCTTTCTAAATGTACTTACTGCCTTATACACGCTGCTGAACAACTTCCTTCAAATAAAACTTAAACAGAAATAGATTTGAAAAATGGAAACAGTTTTGAAGTACCATGCTCTGAGTATTTTCTACAAAGAAACTGCAAAACAGAACAAATTATCACTATAGTTTTTTTTCCCTGTAACTTCACATTCTTCTTGAAGATTGATATAAAATATATTTCTTTCTTAATGTGCATATATTTTACACAAAGACCTTCTGTTAAAATTCATCTGGCTATCTGAACCCCCCCTTCCCCCAAATGCACACAGAAAGACACAGTCATTAAAGGATTGGCAGAACAAGATCGCCTTTCTTTTCTGAAGGGGGCCCTACCAACAAAGGACCTCCGAAAGTAGTCTTTATTGTTAGGTGCTGGGTGATGCAATCTTCTACAGCAGTGAAGATCTAGGATCTACTTCCTCCATGTTCTAACAAGCAGACACATCTCTTATCCCACACCATATTAGCATCTTCTCCCCTCTGTTTCTGACAAACTGTTCTGGCACGTCACTGACTTTAAGCTCAGCAGGAACCCCTTTGAGCACCCACAAGTAGCTCCACCACAGCCAGAAGGTAGTTTTCTCTCTGTAAGATGCACACAAGCTCTGTGCACCAGAGTACGTAAGCTCTGGTGTGATGACAGCACACCAGAAGCGAAGGGGTTAAAGCACCTGCAGCCTTGGGGATTGCCACGGCTCCCCAGAAACAGCCAGTCTGGCCTGGAGCTCACTCCTTTCCCTGATGCAAGCCCCTGCCTCCTCTCACTGGTAGAAAAACCACCAGTGTGGTGTGGGAGGTAGAAAGATCCCCAGCAGAGAACATGTGGCTGCTGGCACAGGGTGGACACAGCTTGGGGAAGGCCGGTCAGTGAGACTGCAGCAAAATGGGAAAGGAGGCTGGACAAACAGAGTCAACTTCCAGTGAAAGGAGACACTACAAGGACGCCTGTGGAAGGAAAGGAACTGGGTACTGGGAAGGGACAGCTGGGGACTGAAAAGGAGTGAGGGCAGAGGAGATACAGGCACTGGGAGGTGTAGTGTGAGGCTGGGTGCAGCAGATGGACCTCAGGCAGGAGACCTGAGGAGGGACCTGGTTAGGCCAGCAGTAGCAGACACCAGGATGAGAGTTAACCTCTCAGGACTCTTGAGGAGAGGAGAGAGCAGCTCTGCCAAGCAAAGGAAACTGCTTCTGGCTTTGCCAGAATGCCCCTGTGCTTCCTGCTCAGTGCTGGGGACTGATCCTCCTGCTACTTGGAGTAGCTGCTTTGCTGTAGCATCTCAAAGAAAACAGGCGAGGAAGACTTGGGATCATCCTGTTTGTATTGTACTGACACAGAAACACTCCCTCCCATGCAGGCAGGGATAGAGGGGGAGAGACAGGAGTGTACATGTGCAAACAAGACATCATAATAAGAAATAACATAATTACAGTTTATTTTGACAAGTTTTGATGGTTATGGAGTGCAATTTTTAATAAAGTTTAAAACACAATGCCTTGGGTGACAGACCTACTCTTTCATGACCTTATAGGTCAGCAGACAGAGCAAAAAACACAAGGCCTCAAAGGAGCAGACACTGGGCAGTCATTCAAACCTAGATGTACCTTGTTTCCTTTTCTGAATAAATCTCATGCCTCAATTCCATGATTTAAGGCACTTTTCCAACTGAAAGAAGAAATTCAAGAGCTTGAATATATTCTCCTCAAACTGCAACACAAGAATTGATAGCAGACATGAAGTATTAAAATATGTATCTCTCATATTAACTTTGCAAGTATTATAAATTATTAATAGAAGTTAATAACCAGTAAATGACCAAAATGTTCTCAGATAACATTTAAGATTAATAATTTAGCACTGAAAAATAAGTTTATTATGAATATAGACTTCTAAATGAAAAGAAAAACATCTAATAAGTATGTTTCACATCAAGGCTAGCAAAACAGCACAGAGCAGCTACAAAATTATTTTTTCTTGGACAGAACAGGACAAATGGCAAATCTTAACAATATTTGTAGCTCTCAACAGATGGCTTGGAAAAAATAAAAAAATGTGTCTCATTAAAAAAAATACTTCTAGCTCTTCTTACCATTGCAGTTGATTGCTTACACGTACTTGAAAGTTGTTACTAATATAATGTACACTTTGCCTCTAGTTTAAGCAACGCTGCTTTTCAAACTTTTTTCTCTGATTTTGGACTCAGCTAAGGCAAAACTGTAAATTGATAAACTGACCGAGAAAAAAAAAAGAGAAATGAAAGTCACAACAAAATGTCATTTTTCAGACTCAATATGCACACCCAGCTTTCAGCCTTGTGCCTTCCCAGATCACCATCCCATCACGTTTGTTTCTTCAAACATAGTACAAGGTCAAGATGCAAAGGGAAACACAGAATCTAAGTCAATCCCTGGTTGCTCCTCCATCCTATTTACTCACAAGGTGAGTTAAAAATGTGGCACTTGAAGAAATTCCGGTGTTAATTTACACATACTAGAATCTGAATTTCCCTGTAATTTCTAACTATACAGTTCTGATCTTCAAAGTAAAATATTGCTTAGCACATCATGTATTTGCTTAAGAAGTGTAAAAAAATTAGGAGTTTGGATAAGTGGTACCATATAAAATGTAACTATTTTTACCTTTCAAAGCAATCAAATAAAATTGTGTGTGAAAACAAAGTGTATGCAGATATTACACCTTGAAGTAGAGCAGTCCTTAGTTACAGGCAGGGAAGAGAATGAACAGAAACATCACAGGTTTCTATTTCATGCAATATGGAAGACTAGGAGCACAATACTACACCGACTGAAATGAACTCCAAGATAACTGGTGAGCTCAAAACTCAATTAAATCTTGACAGAAGCATGCATCAAAAAGTGGAAAGACTCAGCTGAGAAACTGAGCTTATGGGCTCATTGGATCCATGCAGATCTCTGCAGAAATCAAGTACCCGCAGTATAGTAACAAACAGAACAAGCAGCTTCTCTCTGCTTTGCCAGCTGGCAAACCAATAGCCATAATGTTCTACCAAAAAACACCCATTTCAGACTGGAAGTTAACCAAGACAGTAAACTTCAAAAGAGATGACTGTACTTGATTCAGTTATACAGGAAACACAAATTGTGGGAGACGGCCACAGGAGTTTCACCATTTATCCCCTTAATTAACTGCAGATCGGTAGGGGAGGAACACTCATACCCCATCTCTGTTCCTCCAATGCCATGGCCATGTGTTCTCACTGTTGCCCTCTTATTAACTCAAATGGCCTCAAGGAAAAAAAAAAGCAAATTTCTGTTCAATCAACAGCCAGTTTAATGGTTCAAACAACTGCAAGTTACCCATCTCTCACCCGATACAAGAGAAACCATGCGAAGCCAAAGGCAAGGGAGAGAAAAAAGCAGATGTGCTTGGAAAGTGGTTTGGGACCAATTGTTTTCAAAAAGCTTAAAAAAATCAAAAACTTTATTAAAAGTTGTTACTGTTGGGTTTTTTGCTTGTTTGGGTTTTATTAAATGGTCTAATTCATTAGGTAGCAGCAACATGATTTATTAACAGCAATCAAATTGCTGCTTGACATTAGAAACTTTTGTTTGTGGAAACTCCAGTTTTGTTGACTGGCCATCTAACAGCTATCAGAACCTAATAAGCTCACCAAATGTTGACTCTACACCATACAAACCCACAACTCTGCATCAAGTATGGTGAAATGTGATATTTTACGCCATTTTTCAAACAATTTCTCAAAAACTAGTGAAAAAAGCTACAAAGATGGAAAACAGCGGAGCACAAATGTTATTTCATGTTTTAACTGTTCATAACCTAACTTTGGCTGCTTGCTGACAGAAGCAGCTGAGGTGAAGAGTAAGACCAGGTAACAGCCCCGGATATCCAGGTTTACACAGAGTCATCACAGACCAGACGCCTCCCAGGCTGCCTCCGGATGGGACGGGTGTTGCTGTTTCCCTAAGCTCCCACCCTTGCCGTGCCCTGACTTTATCAGGGGAGGAGACGCACAAGTGCCAAGCCCGGCCACGCCCTGCTCCCTCCCATCCCACCTCATCTCTAGGGAGGGAAACCCGGGTGACTGAGCGGGGGAGGAGCCACAAGAGGACTCTCACCTCTGCAAGCAGAGGACCAGAGAGATACCGAGAGATACCATGGGGGCACATATCCCTTGTTCTCCCGAATGAGAAAAACTGCTTGAAGCCCACTGGCACTTCTGTGCAGTGATGCGCCTGACCTTATTTCTGCTGGGAATGTTCCTCCCTCCCTCCCTCATCAATTCCACCATGCTTGTCTGATGTTTCCTTTTCTGCTGTGTCAAATACAGATAACAAGTTACTCGAGGCAGGGATCTGTCGAGAGCAGTATAGCTCATCTGCAAGGGATTTGGCAGGCTGTACCAAAAATGGAGCAGAGCAGATGACCAGCCTTCTTAAAAATAAACACGATTTCATTTATTCATAGCTTAATAACTTACTAATTCATTGCCTAATGTGCTATTAGCAACACACTTCAAAAATCAGGCTTTGACCCTCAAAATTCCTTTCTAAAAGCATAAATAGTTAAACTAAGTTCTTCCCTCTGCAATTAACAATTCATTGGTAATTTTCGAAGTCTGAGGTCTCCAGCATTAATGATGCTATAAAATTAAACCTGACACTTCTAATAACTTTTTCCTGAGTACTTTTCAACTCCAGTAAATTGTAGCCAGTGCAGCTGCCTGCGAAGCACTCTGATCTCAATGGGATGAAGTGTCCCTGATGGACAGGGCGGCCCTTGCAATCCTGGACAGGCTGTAGGGCAGGGTCTGTGGAGAGGCAAGATCTGCAAACCCCCAGCAGAGCACCCAGCGTGGCCCTGCTCCCTGCACAGGAGAGCAGCACACCGGTGGCAAGTCTTGTGAGAACCCCTCAGAGCCTAATGAACAAAATACTCCCCTGTGAGGCTAACCCACAGCTGATCTGCTGCCAGGAGCAGGAAGCAGAGAAAAGGGTTAGGAAAAAGAGGAGAGTGGATGTACATGCCTTGCTTCCTTTTCTTACACGTGTATCTTTAAAATTGAATACTATAAACTACATTTGTTTCTGTTTAATGACACAGGTTCAGTTCTCTGTACCAGCCGTGCATCTCATGTCTCACACATCAGGAAAACTTGCAGACTGGCTGTCAAACCAGCAAGACTGCTGGTCCAGGGTGGTGGTGATACTGAGTGAGCGGGAAGGCTCCTCTGCCTCGTAGCACTGCCTGCTCCTGCTTTCCTTCTCAGGCAGGATGCACACCAAAGAGCCACCAGCCACGCTGCAGCTCAGGCAGTGTCCACGTGCAGAAAGTCAGGAGCTGCTTGATGGGAAAGGATGGGAGAGGAACTCCTGAGGGAATGTGGGGGAACAGGAGCGGCTTCTCCGCGATCCAAGTGCCAAACGGTAACACCCACATCCCTTCCTGCCTTGGCAGTCGCACATCAGGACTGTCCCAAATACCTGTATTTCCCTTCAAACTACTCTTGGATGTCTCTAAACTCTCACATTCCTTCGGGGATAAAATTTAAATCCTGCCTCTTCCCACCAGCTCCAGTAACGGTTCCCTGCAGCATCATAGGAATGTCAGGCAGAGTCTTTACTGAATTCAGCCCTAGACTACTACCCTAGAAGAATCATTGTGGGGTTAGAGGGTGTTTAAAAAGAGTATCAAATAAAGCCCAGAGTAATTGTTCTGTTTCCATGTTTTAAAAGGCAAGTTGTAGGATGCAGCAAAGTTTCTTCCTGATTTTCAAGAAGGTTGGATAGGAACTGCTAGTACTACTTTAACCTGGATAATTGCTAAGCAGACATTGCAAAATTAGCAGTGTAGTATTCAATGCATACCTTTACTCTCCTTATGCAAAATTATGCCAATCTTTATGCCACCCAGACCTTTTTCATTCTCTGTTGGATCTTCAAAAATGTAAAAATTTGCTTTAAAAAACACCTCCACCTGCCACACTGAAAAAATTCATCTTCTGTCTTCATACAACAACAATAAGAGAAGCTGTTTCTATTAATATCCCTCTCCTGCTCCAGGCTTCATGGTCTCAAAGAAATTCAGGTATACCATTTCCAAAGGAATTGACTTTGAAACAATGATGCAACTGAAGTCAGACACAGATTGCAATGTCCTTGAAAGGCAAGTAAAGCACGAACTGGGAGTAAGAAACACTGAAGAGACTCAGCAGAAGGAAATTAAGAAAGTATGGAATTAGAAAGGTAAAAGTTCTATGTGTTGGTTTGTATTTTTTTCTTACCTTTACTTCACAAGTGATTTATCTGATGTGGAAAGATAAATGTGTGGGGTTTTTTTCTCTCTGTCAGCTGTTGGTAGCATTTTGAAAACCATCAACAACTTTGGTGACTTCCTTTTGATCCCTCCAGTGCACTCAGATGCTCTTTGCCTCTCTTTACCTTCAGATCTCTAGTATCAGAACTCCAGTGTACATCCCACAGGTCACTTGCAGCCTCAGCAGCTGCTGCACAAAACCCAGAAATGGAATTTTTGACTGTGGCTGTCCTCAACAAAACTACCTGTGCCAGGATCACAGTAAGTGTCTGGGTCCTGAGCAGACTGGAGCTGTCTCATAATTAGAACCTGGCATGTACTCAAGCATGAATTAAGTAATGATGATGAATTTTCATCACTCTTGTGATTCTGTGAATGTAGGTCATATTCCATCGTAACTATTGAACATAAAGCTATTGTTTTCCACACAATGTATTATGGGGACCCAGCTTCATGTCCTACTAAATGATCTATGAGCAAAACATCCAGAGAATCTTTTTATACCACCTTGTTTCTGTTCTCATCCAAGCTGCATAAACAAACACACCTGTTTTTCTTCCTTAGCCAATCCTTCTCCTTCTTCCATTGTCAACAGTCCTCAAAGTAAGCTGGAAAAATTCCTTCCTCAAACACAAACATGCTTTTTTATCTACTTTTTTGTCACTGAAGGTTTATGTGGGAGCTTTAATTTTGTTTTTAAGTATTATAACAAGAATAGAGTATTTTATATAAATGTACTTTGCCATTACAAATACGCTGAAAGGCTGAGTAAAGTGTCTCGAAAAAGTGAAATGCTAAGTAAGAAAGCATTGAGCTTCCTTTTATAAATCCTTTTGGTATTAACAACCAAGTTCCAGGCTCAGCTAGAAACTGAAAAAAAAAAAGCCAGCAGAAGAATTATCTGGTGTTTGGAGAGAGGAATTCATGTATGTACCAGCAAAAGGATACAAGATGGGTAAATTTTGCCCTCCCACACAGCAGACACCTGCCTGAGAGTTCAGGGACTTCTCAGAGGCAGACAGGGAATCAGAAAAACCCACTCAGCTTTCAGCTCACCATATGAATTACCAACTGAGTCTCCTCACTGCAGTAAATCTGAAAATTGCAAATGCTGAGATAATGGAAATAGAGAAAAACCAATTCAATTACAAATATTCCACAGCAGCAGGATACAGAGCCATAAGGAACATTTCAGTTTGGCGGGGACTTTCCACAGCATTTGCTTCAGTAGGCATCATGCCTGTAGTAACACACGCTAGGTAAATGCAGAAAGAGGAAACAAATCAGTCACGCAATGCACTGGTTCATTTGGTTCATGGGCCGAAAGCTGATACAAGACTGGTTTTACAAAGCTCTTGTTCAAACACTGGCATGTGACGTGAGGTAACCTAACATGACCGGCTAAGTAACACAGGGTTACTTGGAGAGAAAACCAGACGCCCAGGACAAAATAGTGACCAAAGGAAAGGACTTTGTCCATCCCAGAAGCCAGACAGAGGACCGTTTACAGAAAGGCTGCATTATCATTTGATATTTTTAACAATGAGCGTTGTAGCCTAAAGAGTAATTTTTAAAATCAGCTATGTGTATTCTCATCATTTTCTATTTAGATAAATTATCTTGGTGTTTCATATGCAAAGCTACCCTCCCTTTAAATTCATCAGATGATAGGCAGGAATTGAAAGAAAAGGAAGATAAATTTCTGGCTCAACAAGAATTGAGACTATAAAAGAACTAGGACAGTCACTTCTCGGTGCAAATTTTCTGCCTGCCACATGAAATGCTGAAGGCAGAAAGACTTTTAGTAAAACTGTCACTTAGCAAATGCCTCCAGCACAGGAAGGGTGACAGCACTTACAGCCCTGAAGTAACAGCACAGGTGAAAAACAAGAGCTTACTTACTGCACAGCAGTGTGGTTCTCAACTTGCCAAATACCTGTTTGCCCAGATTATGAATTTTAAAAAGGCAGACTGCTGCCAAGCGGCATTACACACCTAAACCTTCAAAACCTGGCAGTTCCACGCTGCACTGTGCTTTATCAGCTCGCCACAATTTGAGTGCCACATTCTACGAGGAAATTGCCTTCCCCTGTGTCCTCAAAGGGATTTAACTGCCTAAGGCATCATCACACCAGCTCCCACCAAGCTCAAACACCATCAACCTTCACATGAAGAAAGAAACATTTGGGGATGGCTCTCACAAGGCTTCTCCATTTCAGCTTTCTCCCATGCCGAAACTCACAGCCAACTATACCTTTCGGGTGACCAAGTTCAACATTTAGTCATTGCAGCACGGGTTTCATTGTACCCAACTCCCTGCTGCTCCAGGGAACCATGTGGGAAGCCCGACAGCCAGCTCCACGCTCCGGTACACCACAACTCAAATAGTGTTTCCCATCAGCCATCAAGAAATGTAAAGCATTATTACAAAATCTCAAAAGCCATAAAAAGACCAGCAAAGACAGACTGAGGACATAACTAACATCCAAGACTGCTACAAGTAAGGGGATCTGTTGTCTGAAACTGCCTTACACCGTGCAGGAAGTCAACCTCCAAGATGATGATTCCATCCCTACCCATGTGCTTAGGCTGACTGTTCCGCAAGGCATAAGGAGGCTGCACCCATGGTGCTGTTCAAAGGCAGTGTTAAAGGCTGGACTTCCAGACAGTTTGCATCACCACAAAGCTGCATTCCTATGTGTGGTTAGCCAAATGGCTCATGCTTGAGCTATGCAGTTGTGGGGATAAGTAACTAGAAAGAGGTCAAAATAGTTAACACAGTATTGCAGGGTTAACACAAGAAACCCACGAGTGATTAATCCATATAAAAGCATTAAAGATCCTGTTCTTTCTGTCCAAAATGAGAGCTGCTATTTAATGGGACAAAAGAAACAATGGAACTAAGCCAGATATTGTAAAAAAGCAGGCTCAAACTTCCAGATCAAGTGCAGCATTTCAGATGCTGAAAACCTTAAGATGTTGCTGGAGCTGACACACAAACAACAGAATCTCAAGTAGCTGGCTTGATCTTCTTCATTAAATGAAAAAGTGAGTGACCCAAATGCCTCCTGCTCCCAGGCTTTGGCCAATACATCAGCTTAGAGCAAACACCTTGAAGACAACACAGCCTGTGTTACATGCAGACACCCCATCCCTGCTCTGTGCTGTTCCTTTTCTGCAGAAGTTCCCTATTATTTGATATGCACAAGGTAATTGTGCAGTTTGGCTCTCTGTGGTTGGAAGCATGGCAGGCAGCTGTGCCAGACACTCTTGCCAAGAAAGTATTCTGAGACACCATGATAATAAAAACGTATCAGAGTAACAGGCTTTATTCTTCTTTCAGATCAGTAAGTACTTAAATCCCGGCAGGACTTTTCCCAGCTCTGCCAGCTTTAAGTATATATACCCAAAGTCCATAAGCTGAAGAAGAGACTGACAAATACGCAACCCACAATCCTATTAAAAGCCATTCTAAATGTGCCATCATTTACTATGTAATACCTATTTTGCCCTGAGTTTGTTGAAAGATATCTGCCCAGATCACAATTTTCTACTGTAGTTCAGTAACTGCCACTAAAATCAGTGAAAGACTATGGTAGATGACATAAGAGTTGCTGACAGTACCAGAAATTGCACATGGATATGAAGTCAAGTGGTTGGTGGGGGTTGTTTGTTTGTTTGTTAGTTGTTGTTTGTTTGTTTGGGGGTTTTTTTTGAGGGGTGGGGCGGGAGGCGTGGGAGGAGTTGTGTAAAAAAAAAACCACCTTATTGTTATGAAGTGTTTTGGGACACAATCTTTAAGCAACAATAGCTTGGTTAAAAATAAAATGTAATCAACATTATGCTGATCAAAATATTAAAATATTTTTCCTCAGATTCCCAAAAAGGCAGCTTGCTCCTTTTAATAAGGAAGATACTGTTGCCATCTCTGAACCTTACTCCCACTAATTTCACTAGATTCAGCTGTTTCAGTAGTAAAATAAAGATTTTGATTTAGGCCAGAATATGCTAAGAAAGGGATGTCATGCAGGTGCTCCCAGGAGCCGTGACAGGGCATCCTCACAGAAAATATGAGCAATCCACTCCTCACTGCTTAATTGTGTCTGTTCAACTGCAGATCCCACCCTCACTTTTAAAATTTTAAACCTCATGTCAGGAAGGGCATGCCTACTTTTTCTACTTTCAGCAGAAGTGCTGAAACAAAAGGCCAGCAAGTTAATACCAGGCAGAGGATTCTCCATGACCACTAAAGGCCACCTGGGTGCCGTGGATGTGCCAACAACCTGCAGATTTCAGAGCTCTCACATGGCTCTCTCCAACTCTACCAGCTACAAGAAAGCTGACAAAGTTGCCAAGTAGTAAATCAAGGCATTCACGCTCAGACCTGCCTACTTGGCAAATTAACAGAAGCATACAGAGCACTCTGCCACATGGAGCAAGACTTTTTGGGTTCCCAAACTTGAAAATCAGGAGAACCAAGGACAGAAACTACAAGGGTAAAAGAGCAGGCAAGCTCCCCGTAGGAACGGGGAGGACACACACAACAGGTCCTTCCAGCCGCCCACAACTTTAAAATGTCCCTTCAGAATGCCTGAGGATGTTCCTGTTTGTTCTTGCAATAATCCAACTCACCCCAGTGATGCTGGGTACTTGGAGATGGTGTGTGAGTCCCTTCCTCCGACATCTGTCCCTAATTTGTCAAGACAGGTGAGCCAGCCTTCAAAACTTCAAAAGCCTGCCTGTCAAGAACAGAAAGCCAGGGAAATGTGTAAAGTTTGGGCCCAAATTGTGAATAAGACTGAAAATCTGGAGCTAGTGAAAAGTGACTGAGGCTGAAATGACTATGGGATGGTACCTGTACTTAAAATACCGGCACTGCATATGTATTTACCGAGGAACCACATGTTTTCCTTCTTTGGTTTGCAGATGTTTCTTCTTTCTGCAGAGCATTAAAATTGTTTTTGGGGAGAGGAAACAGATGGTGGCTGTAATAGTGGCACTTTTCCAAGGTGGAAAGAAACCATTATAGTGGGGCTTCCACAAGCTTAAGGCTGAGAATGTCAGATTTGTATTGCCTGTTTGCACGAATTAGACAACACATCACTGCAAGGCTTCCAAATGATGCAAATGTAGGGTAGTGACTGACATCGGGAGCTGGTGCCTTAACGCTGTTTCTGTGTCAGTCAGAGCCAAGGGAGTCCTCAGCAGAACCCCCATGGCAGTCAGTGATACGGTCAATGCACGAGGTCCCAGGTCAGAACTATTCATCATCTCAGGCTTCAACCTCTGAGCTACTGTTCCATGGGGAGGGGAAACTCTGCCCATAAACACAAATCTGTGGAAGAGGGTTGAATTTAACACAGCAACCACTGAAAAAGAAGAAGAAAAGCAAAAACTATGTCCAAATGAACAGAAATTATGCCATTATCCATCAAAACAATAAACATGGATAAAAATAGGATTTTTTTTCAATAATAATGTCATCGGTTTTTTTCTGAAATAACCCTACAATTCTAATGGAAAATTAAAAAAACAAAACAAAACAAAACAAACAAACAAAAAACACCCAGAGAATTTCTTTAAATCACTTCTGCCTTGTTTTATGGATTTATATGAGAACAGCAAAAGCAATTAGTCTGGTCACCCAAGTCCAGGTGGCCATTTGGTAGAAGGAAAGTGGCTGGGAAGACTGAGGAGCATATCTGGGGAAAAATAAAAGAAAATGCCATGGGAACACCGTTTACAGTCATTGGAAAAGGGTAGGGCACAAGGTTATTTTGAACTGTCGAGCAGGAGTCAGAGCAGGAATATGAATAATATTAAACTAGGGAGCATGATTTTGGTAGCTAAGTATGTCCAGAAGCAGAAGATAATGTATCTGTAAGGTGTTGGAGGATAAGGTGAAGGTGAGGAAGATGAGAAATAATCAATCAAAGCTTTGCCAGAGAAAGCTGTCTGGATTTGTGAAATGTGGCAGAGGAAGGCACTCGAGGGATCCGGTGAGAGGATCACACATTCGTACGAGAGCAAGGAGAGGTCAGTAAATTACCGCGGGGGCTGGGAATGTGAGTAAATCAGAATTTAGTCAGAGCAGAGGGAGCTGGACCGCTAAGGCAGGTGCTGGTGTGGCAGTGAGGGATGAGTAGCCCAGAAAGGTTGTGTGAGTGCCAGACTGACACCGGGGACTTGCCAGCAGGAAAGCAGCCAAAGGCACAAAGGCTGTTGTGGTAGAACAGTGAAAGATTACAGACACACCCAGATGTACCATTCCTAACCTCAGGCATTGGGAGATGCTAGCTTAGGAGCTGAGCTGCTCCAGGCTTCCTGGCCCCCTGACCCAGTCACAGGAAAGACCAGTGCACCTCAGAAGGTGGAAGGAAGGACTTTCCTTCTTAACATGCCCCCGTCTCTCTGTTCAGCGCACAAGTATTTTAGCAGAATTCCTCTTCTGACTCTAAAGCTTAAAAGTACCTGGGATAAATCTCAGCCTGCCTACAGTACAATTCAGGGAAAAAAGGTACAAGCTAAGGAAGAAGAACAGTTTTTTGGGATTTTTTTACCCAGACTCCTACAAAGGAGAAAATTCCTCAATGCCTGAAGGTGGATAGCTGCACCAGGGGGAAGCCAGGGGAACCTCTGCATTTCAATTACTCCTGAGCAGGGAGCTATTGAAAAAAGTCTGAACATGGTCTTGGGCTGTTAAGGAAATCTTTGCTTACAGAAGGTTTCTGAATCAAGGGAATTGCTGTGAAGCCAGTCAGAGGATAATTTGACCCAAAGACAGTGTACAGCCCAAGCATGGGAGACAGCACAGAGAAAACCTCTGAGCAACATGAAAGCAACAAGGGAAGGAGTGGGGTGAAGAAAAAGGAAACCTGAAACAGTCACCTATAAATACAACCACTGGCTGTAAAAAAGTGCTGCCTTTGGCCTGAGAATGCCCGCACAAGGAGTGTAATACAGAGGGAGAAAGAGAAGGGGGAGGAGAGGGACCAGCTAAACCACATGAACATGAAATTGGCTGTAAAGTAAAGGCTGCCTTCCCTCTCTCTTTTTTTTTTTTTCCCTTTAAATATGCAAGTTTAACAAACTAAATACCAGCACATGGTCAGAGCTGCCAGCAAGTAGGAAAACAGCATTTGGAGCTGCGGGTGGCTTACATGAAGGTCACAGTGTACCTGCAGCTGCACAGCTGAGAGACAGGCAGTGTCACAGGCAAACCTCCCACTCTGGAGGCTCTCTCTCCTTCAGTTCAAGAAGAAAAGGTTCCCACATTCCCAACCAAATCCACCATACATTCGTAAAATTTATCTTGCCTCAAAAAAACTAGATCAACATTTTGATGGGAGTGGAAAACGTAATGTACAAATAACTAAAATAAACTGCAATAGACAGTATGCCCTAGCAACTATCAGACTGGCTTTCTTCTTAAGAAAATCAAAACAGAAAATGAAACAAATATCCAGACATTTAATAAAGACATGTTTTGAAAACAGAAAGATAATCAATAGGAAAAAACAAGAAAGGAGAAAATAGTGTGTATGTGACCTTTACTTGTAATTTAATGCTTGTTCTTGTCAGATCAAATCTTGTTCCCCCCTCCAAAAATGTTATTAAAAAGGTAAAATACCTTTTTTCCCTACTCAAGAAAACAGAGGCAGCTGATCTGTTCATTCCATATTTGTCATTTAATCAATGTGTTCATCAGATTACAGCATCAGCCATCTTGCTAATTATCTCCTTCCATCACATGGAAATTGAAAAAGATGAAAAACTCACCCTTAAGAAATAGAGGACTAAGAAAACAGGAAGATAAATTTCAAGTTTTGATACTGCAATGAATAATACCTTATATATTCTGTAATTTCAAATCACTGTTTTGCCTCACATAACAAGAAGATGCAAGACTTCTGTAATCTGTCAACCAAGAATAAAGGGCAAACCAAACAGTTTCAAAGGATGCAAAAACCACTTCTCTTGTCTTTCCAGGTAACTTTTTATTCTGAAATATGTTCACATCTCTGCATGAGCAATAGCCAGGAAAACATTCCTGGATCTAATCAAAGATCACCTTATCGTGCACTGCTTCTTAGTTCTAGTTTTGAACACACAAGCATTTACATTTTCAACAAATAAAAGAATCTCAGAAATTGTCATAATCTTTCTACAATGCTAAAACCAATTTAGGAGATCTGCTCTAGTTTTTAATCCATACAGATGTAAAACTACATTTACCACGATTAATTCATGCAACTCTTCATTCTCATGGAAGTGCAATTTATATCCACCCAAAATACTGGCTTGCAGTGCTTAGTTAGCTGAGCTTTTCACTGCTTCATATTAGACCTGTTTCACTAGACAAATCTGTAATTCCCCCAACTTAGGTACAGCCGAGTCAGATAAAAAGGGAATCAAGACCCATTTAGAGTATACACGTTATATATAACATATAGCCTAACAGCCCAGCTGTTAGACTGGGCTAACAGCTACCCGAAACTACTCAAGATGATGTTCTAAAGCATGCTTCAGGAACATCTATGCACTAAAAAATGTTAATTAGTGTTAATATCAATGCAAGTTTAACCTGCTGACAAAACCTCTTAATGTTTTCTTTCCTATTAATGAGAGCATGCATAAAGAAAGCTAGTCAGATTGCCAGGATTTTCTGTGAATCCTACAAAATCACTAACAGCATCCACACAACACATTATTTAAGACCAGCAGCTCCTCCTACCAGCGCACTGGGAAACCGCATTTAATCTTTGCATCAATTCTTCTAGGGCCATTTCTTCAATTTTCAGCCAGCATCTCATTCTCAGATAAAACAAAAAGAATCCACAGCAAACACGCCCCCCCTGCTCAAGGATTAAAGGAGGCAGGGGGTAAAAAAAACCCCACGCCAGCCCACTACAGCAGTGCTTCGCAGCCCTGCATTTCAATCGCTCGGCACGGATCCCCTCGGCACAAAGGGAGGCAGGAGCCCACGTTCCCTGCTGGCAGCGTCCGGGTGAGGCGGGCGCCGCTGGCAGCCAGAGCCGGGAATGTTAATGTCAGCAGGACCGCTCAGAACTTCTCTCCCCTCTGCCGCGTGTGGGCTTGCCCGCAGCGGAGTCCTCACACGGCCGGGTTGATGCGAAGCGCCGAGGAGCCGACGTATGGCCGGCGCTGGGAAGGGCTGCGCTGCATCCCGCGGGAGCAGCCGGAGCTCGCAGAACGCCCCATCCCCACTCACGTGAGCCGGGGCTCCTCCACCTTCCTGCCAGTCTGCTGTCAGGGCGAGCAGCTTGGAAGGAAAATGCCTTCCCGCTGACAACGCCAAGGAGATCCCGCTCTCAGCCAGCCCGGAGGATGCCCTCACGTTCGGTTTGGAATGGTCATTTTTGAAGGCTGAGGACTTCAAATTTCCTTTAAACGCTGTCGAATTTCCTTTAAACACAGCTGTCTTCTGGACTCTTTGGAGGAGTTTGCTTAAATGTTGTGCCACAGCAGTCTTGAAACTCCGCGAAATTGATATTTCCACAGCAACTGTATTCCCACCTTAGGCAAAGCGGTTTTAGAGAGGGGCTCTGTGGACCCCTCAAGGTGTATGGAGTATACACAAGAGAACTGCTGCAGAAGGCAGCCAGGAAAACCAAACCTCATAACCACTAAACTTTCATTTACTAAAGAGGGTACAGTACCACTGGAAAACGTTTAGGGACACAGAAAAACCTACAAGACTGAAAGCAGTACAGTGCTTCTCTATACAACTCCTCGTAACTGATTTTCAGTGCTTTTATGCAGACTGTTTTACAAGTTTGAAACTATGAAACTTTTAAGATTTCTTTTTAAAGATCATCTTGATGCCTACTAAATCTCATTGTTGGCATGTTTTTGCTGATGGTCAGCTGAATTCTCCCACTCTTCTAATCATCCTACTGGTTTTATCTACATCCTCTTATTTTTTAACCACAAAAATAAACAAATTATCCATGGCTAAAAGAATAAGGGATGCTTTTCATTACATTTTAAAAGACTGCTATGTTATTTAAGATGAAGATTCTTTTCTACAGATTGCCTATGGCAGGTAAAAACAGCAGCCCTTTCTAGGAAAATAAGTGATGATTTGTTCATAACTCTCAACAGTACTATTAGAGAGGACACGAACTAAAAGAAAGTTTTAAAGAGGACTCATCAAACTATCTGGGCTTCCTCTGCCAATAAAATTAATTTAGATAATTTACTTACTACATTAATTTACACTATTTCCACTCAAAGTATGACAGGGCTACAGCAACTCCATGTATTATATATGACTAGTGCCTTATATGTTTCCATTTCAATATTAATAGAAATGACAAAATGAAGTCTTCAGTCAAGCTTTTCCATAACAAATTATTACCACTGAAAACCAGGATCTGTAGGAACTCTGTATGCAAAAAGTACTTTGTTTATGTGACTGCCATTTAAGACTGCATTTAGGAAAGGAACAAGTGATGGGCAGCAAGGCCACGATTACCAGGCCAGGCTCTGGCCATTCTGGTGGTGAACCAGGAGGAGCACATGAATGAGAAAAGGTGTGCAAATCTGCAGGTGCACTCAGATAGCTGAGGCTCGTTTTGAAACAAAGGCTGTGCAACCACATTGCATCCACAGACAGCCCTGGGAGAACTCCAGATGTCAGACAGTCCATGGGATTTGTTACTGCAGCAAGTTAAAGGCCTGAGGCATTTTTGCATATGGAGAACAGCAAATTTCGCTTGTAAGATTACACTATTTCACGGTGCAGTAAGAAGTGCAGCAAATGTATTAATTCATAAGCACCTGCAGGAGAAGATGCTAGTTCAATCCCAGCTTTCCCTGAATATCCTGCCTCAATTCAATAGAAATTTCATATTTTCCTTGGAGATTCAGCAGACTGCTTAAGCTTCCAATATATCAAAGGTCCATCTTTCCATGGAGCTTCTCAGTGAAATAACAAATGAAAAGGAAGATAAAAATGTAGTGAAGAATTTTACCATATCAACCAATTTTGAGAATCACAAGTACACAATAATTTATACTTGTGTAAAATGATAGAGGAATACTATTTTTATCTTGTGTATACTATATTTATACTTGTGTAATATGCTAGTTAAACCTCAGTTACACCACCACTGCCACTTTATATATACTTTCTACACCTTCAAATTCCAAATATCCAAGGCGTGAGCAGAGCATCCACGTGAAAGGTTTAGTTAGCTGGGCTGAAAGTTAGTTTACTTATAAGTAGGTTATTTGTAATCATGTACTTGTTTAATCATGTTCATTCATGGAAATCAGGCAGCCTTTTCTTCCTTAGTAAGAAGCTTTGGCACAGCCTCTCTACTGCATGAAACAGAGAGTATTTTCAAGATACTTAACCAAATGTGGGATTATGATCTCTGCTGGTTAGAAACAGGATCATCCATGGTTTCATGAACAACCTTGAGTCAGACTAAAGAGACAGACCTTAAACTCATTAAAATCAACTCTTAACAGGAAGACCCAACTGAGCTTTCTTGCAGCATGAATCAATCCAGTGTCTGACCGTGAGCCACCTAAGGAATCAAAACAGTCTTGAAAATACAACATCACTGTATCTCAGGGAAGAGCTATTGCAGTTTTCACTCTTTTGAAGTTTTTACTTGATTCCCACAGCCCTGCAGATCATCATGTCAACCATGTTATGGAATTAAACATCCCAATCAGTCCCACACATCTCATGCCTAATTAAAATTTGATAGTAAAAGGACTGATACCCAGTTCTAGCACTGAGAGTCTGTAAATACATTAGGAAATGTTGTCATTTTTCAGGTACAATATGATTATTTTAAATTATTTTTTAAATTAAAAATTCAAGCTGCTTCTGGAATTCTGATTTTTACCTTCTGCTAGTGTATTACCTTCAGCAAAACATCTTCACCAGTCCCAGGCAAGCCCCTGCTGCAAAAGAGAAATTCATACAGAAATCTGAGGAGTACACAGCCTTTCAGTTCTGTCTTACATGTTTAAAATGCATTGGAAACATTTTTTGCCAAATGGTCTGTACTCCAGTTTCTTTCAGTGAAACTTCAAAGATAATAAGAAAGGCACAAATGTATTACATAATTTAATCAATTGATTTCCGTGGCTGCATGAGTGTAATATTTGACCTGATTTGTATTGACTTCTTTCTAAACTTCTTGGATTTCAAAGCCTTAACAACATTATTTTTTCCTTCAGTTCTCCACTTTGCTCTGGTTTTGACTGTAGTCTTCAGCAAATACTGTTCAAACACAGCAACATCACACAGCTTTTACTTCCAAACAGTTTCACCCAAATAGGATTACCTCGTTTTTCAAGAAATTGTGGCTATTTTGAAAGTGTTCCAGAAGTAACACAGAGCTATCCACTCATGTGGGGAGGCCAAACTGGTAACCACAAATCATGCATGTTTAATCACGTAATGAGTTTTGCTAGAACAAAAGATACTTTCAACAGTATACCTAAAGATTTCTCTGCTACCTTTACGTCGATCTCTGTAACATCAATCATCAGTGAGTTCCAAAATTTAAATATGTGCTGTGTGAAAAACTGGTTTTAAACTACCTTCCTGGAAGTTTTCTGTGTGCCCCAGTTTCTCTTTTGTGAAGCAGTGGGGGAAAAAAAACAAAAACAAACAACAGGAAATAAACACTCTCTTTTCACATCCCCAAGCCATTCATGACTATACAAATCGCCACTGTAGGTGATCTTATGTCTCCTCCAATTGCCTGTTTTCCAGACAGAAAATTTCCTACACTAATTAGTTCTTATTTATATAAAAGCTACCCCATACCTCTGACCGCCTTCACCGTTCCTCCACGTACACTAATTCTACTCTAACAAAGAGAACAAAACTGGACATGGTACTCCAGAAGTAGGCACAGCAGAGATTACTCCATGACATAAGGATTTTGTTGTTCCCGGTTTCCCTCTCAGCGGTTTGTAATGTTTTGTTTGCCTTTGGGACCAACGCTGAATGCCAACGGAGCTGCTGCTGTTTTCAGGGAACTACCCACAGCCAGTCAAGGTCTCTCAGTGAGGATAACAGCTTAGCTTACAGAACAGCATTTTCTTTTCTCATCTGTATTGCTTGTACAAACAATTAACTTCACCTTCTCTACTGATCACTTACTTAGCACCACCAGTTTATCCTCCAACAGTGTGCACTCAGCACTGAATTTTATGATTGTGAGTAAATATTTTCACATATTTGCAAATTTTCCATGCATCCTTTCCATTTACAGTTCATTTAGAATTATGTTGAATAGCTGGAAGCCCTGCAGAAATCCCTGTTTTTTCTCCACCAGTACCTCCCCCTCCACCCAGCGAAAACTGACCACCTAAAGCAACTCTCCTGTTTTTCAGTCAATTACTAATCCGCAACAGGGCTTCCAGTTTAACCCATAGCAACTTAGTTTCGCTAAAAGCCAAAGAGTGGCTGCAGCAGAAGTAAAATTATGTATTGATTTAAAGCAGGACTACAAGAAATGAAAACACACAGAGGCTTCCGGGCCGCTTTGCACGGGCCCTACTGCCTCACTTGCGGCAAAGGGAACAGGCAGAGCATATGGATGGTTGTGCCTGTGCAGCTGAATCCCCTGCCAAACACCCCATACCGCTTTCTAGTGATACCACATGGTCACCATCAGGCAGCCAAGTCCACACGCTCTTCTCTGGATGGCCCCAACAGCACACGCCACAAAACTATAGACTGTGAGCAGTGAAGCTACAGCATCCATGTCACCACTGCTCTCTAAAGACACTGCAAACACAGCCAGGAGACTTACCTAGGCTGGGCTCCTGCAGAGAGGGAAGAGACCCATTGAATGTGGTTTTCACAAATTTAAGTCCTCTCAGGTCCTACAAAAAAACTGCCACATACACCCACTGCGCAAGAGCGATACTGATCCCCAGCCTTAAATAAAGGGGAAAGAAAAAGGAAACAGGACAGTTGATATGAAAGATCCAAACAGAAAATGCATTTTTAACATTTCAACCTCCTCTTGGCATGAGTTCTTCCTTCATGAAGAAAAGGGATTTTTCCCTTTTATTCCCCTGAATGACTGAGTTCTCTTGGTAATCAGCCCAGTTAGGCTTTATTATGTAAAGCATCTGGGATTTGAAACTGGGATTCATAAGCAGAGATGGCAGTATTCTGGTTTTGGCAACACCTCACTCTTTCACAAGGAGAAAATTGTTCCTAGATTCACAATCTCAAGGGATACAGAGAGCTTAGGAAATACATGGAGGAAGGAGGGGAAACAAAAAATCAAAGTTTTTCTTCTTAAAAACTTGACACTCAAAACACTCATACAAAGCCAGAGTATGGGCAAGGTTCATTCATACAGGAATACAGACTAAAGAAGCTTTCAGATGTGCAAGGACAGTTAACAGAACAATTCCATCAAAATCATGCCTTGTTTAATTTATATATTATTTTACCAAATCTCCATCAAGTCCTCAGAGTCTTCTCAACCTCAATAAATTTTTCTTTGAGAAAGTAAGTACCATACAGAAGAGGTACCATATGGTAGATGGTACCATACATACCATCCTAGCAGCTGCTCTGCAGGTTCCCCCATCTGGGATGTGTGATACCCTCGTACAAGGACTTGGCTGAGGTGACACCCAGTACTTAGCAGTAGGAGAAAAGCTTCACCTTCCCCTTCCTTTTCCATTATTGCTCAGGCCTATGGCTGAGAAGTAGTAAAAGATAGATGAAATGCAACATACTCATCTCTACTGGATTGCCTCTTCTCCAGTATAGCCCAATCTTGCTACAATCCAGCCCCCCGTACTTTCAGTCTTCCCCAAACAGCTTGCCTCCTCCCCTAGCAGCTGCAATCTAGACTCTCCTTTAAAAAAAAACAAAAAACAAACAAAAAAAAAAAAAAAAAAAAAAAAAAAAAAACACAAAAAAAAACAAAAAACCACAANAGAGCAAAAACCAATACAGCAAGATTAGTTCTTAAAGGTTAATTTAGTTATTAGATTTCCATATTTTCGTAACTTGCATCTAGGCTTCATGCTAGAGCAGCATTCCTCACACTTCTGTGAAGTTTTGTAGTCAGGCTCCCCAGCCTGAATTAACTTTACATGATTGACCATATCACAGGTTTCAATATTTCCTAGCGTAACAGGCAGGGCCTTCTTTTTCCCCAGCCTCCCTTGCTTGGATGAAATGTCATTTGAATCTCTTCTACTGGTCTGCTGTGTTTCTAAAGAGTACCAAGTTTCTTTGTAAGTGCTTCATTCAGATTTCTTCTTTGTCCTTTTTTTGCCACATGGGATTAAGTAATCACTGCAGAGCCAACAGCCTTGAAAGAGTTTATTTAATTTAACACCTCCAGTTGCCCCTCTTCCAGCTGGGGGGTGTTCCAGTCTTTTATTCTTCTTCAGTCTGAGGAGCTAAACTATCCAGATGTGCCCACAGCTGCACTCCTCTAAAAGCAGGCATGGCAATAAATGAATGAATGTTGCCTTTTGCCAATGCAGTGCCAAGACCCTTCCTTTCTAAGTTTACTGAGATATCTTTACAGATGAAGGAAGTACTTTGTGTAGGAAGTTAGGAAGACCAAGAGCAGGAAGCATAAAGGTGAGCAGGGAATGAACTTGCTGCAAAAAGGAGTCAAATGGAAAGAAATGAACCATCACTGTTATTTCCTTCACTGGGGCACTTCCACATGTATGTAAAATTAAAGGAAAGGCCTCACTAGGGAAACTACTCCAACCCCTAAAGAAATGAAACCACAGTACTTTAAATGTAGAAAAATAAAATAGTGAATATCAGGGAGCTCTGGTTTTAGAAGATCAGCTACTGGTACCATGATAATTGAACAGATGGTAGAGTATAGATGCAGAGATGCCACAGTCATATTCTTCCACAGACTTAGTATTATGTACGTAAAAGCCAAAATTAAATGGATCCAGAAAACACACACCTTTTGTTGGTGTCAGGGTGATTTTCTTTTCAAAGGAAATGCTGGATGAGGGGTCATAAAATTAATTTATTCCCTCCAAAAGAGTCTGTCCAACATTTTTTTAGAGCTCAAATCTTTGAGGGCTCCTAAAAAATACTGGGCTTTAAATCAAATGATATGTGTGTGTTCAGATTTGGAGTATTAAAATTAAAGTTTATGACATGTCCTACTTTGTAAAAATCCCTATTTCAAAAGAACAAGCTGTACACATAAAAGTGCAGCAGGTCTATCTTTCAAGTCATGATTGATTTAAAACACTCAGGAAATTTCTCTGTAACAAAAAGTGACATTTAACTGCCACATACAATTGTTAATTTTACATACAATCAACGATATAAAAAGTACTCAGAATAAAAAAGTAAGGTATTTCCAGGACCATTCAATTTGATTACACAGAATAAAACTGAAGTACTTACCCCTGAGGAACAGCCTGACAAATTTTATCACAGATAAAGGACACAGTAGAAGGATGTCAGCTTTAATTTGGAACTTTTTTAAAATCACAAAACCATTAGGTTGGAAAAANATGCTTAATACAGCAAAAGTGGCAGAAGATTCCAGGTAGGGAAAAACATGCCTCTAAAAAAATGTTTTGCAAACAATTACAACTTTTTTANTAAAAAAGTAAGGTATTTCCAGGACCATTCAATTTGATTACACAGAATAAAACTGAAGTACTTACCCCTGAGGAACAGCCTGACAAATTTTATCACAGATAAAGGACACAGTAGAAGGATGTCAGCTTTAATTTGGAACTTTTTTAAAATCACAAAACCATTAGGTTGGAAAAAACCTTTAAGATCACTGAGTCAGATCACTAACACAGCACTGCCAAGTCCACCGCTAAACCGTGTCCCTAAGTGCCACATCTACACAGATTTTAAATACCTCCAGGGATGGAAGGGGATGTACCTTAAAACTTGACCGCCCTTTTCCACTCGTACATCTTAAAAAGCAGCATTCAGTGGAGCTTTATGGTGACAGAAAGCTTTTCCCTTTTTATAAAGGAAGGAGCTCAATGCTCAGGGAATGCACTGAGGACAAGAGAAGATTCAGTTTGTGGCTGGTCTGGCTGAGCTGCCCACCTCTGGCAGACGTGCTGCCCCAAGGCTGCTTACCATGCCACACTGGGGGCTGGCCTCCCTCCTGGAATGCACCTCAAGCACTCTTAAAGGACTTGGCTTTCTCTTAATGCAAACCAGGAAAATTTAAGAAGTCTCAAACAACATCTAGAAATAGGAAAATAATTTCCCCAAACCACAAGGATATTTCACCTGCAGCCAAAGAGGCCACGCCCCAAACAAGATCTGAGTCTTGCTGCAGAAGGCTCACACTCATCACAGGTCATGCAATGGTGCTGTTGTGTCCTTCGCAACAGAGCTTGAAAACTTCTCTCACTGTTTCCTTAACAGACCTATTGCCCTACCTATTTTAATGCAAACAATCCTCAGTAAACAGAGTAGCATTTGTTGGGGGTTGAGAAGGTTTTCTTTCTGTGTGTATATGTGTTCTTTTTCTTCTCTCAAAGGAATTTTTTCCCCATGTTAAGGGGCGATTGCTGGGGTACTTAAGAAAAACAAAGGACCTAGCCAGCCACAAGGGAGGGGCCCAATTGTCCTTTTTTTTGGTCTTGGTGGCGTCTTCTCAGGTGGGGGAGCAGAGACANAATCACTATATCCAATTTACAATAAGTTGTTGTGTTGTGTTTTTTTGATTAGGATATAAAATAGTGAATATTTTCAGATCCCCTTTATTTTCCATTTAATATTCTTCATGGAATATGGTACTTCTCAAACAAGCCAAATTAAATTGATCTTTCCTGGGAGATGGTCTGCACAAAACCCTCAGTAGGTGAGGGAAAATGACTGCTCTTCAGTTTATATTTACTCTGCTGCATTATGGTAAAACTGTCCAAAACAAAAATGTCATCTAGATTTCTTTATATTGTAAGCCATATCCAAAACACCATTTCATGCTTTCTTGAAACATAAAAACTGAATTTTTGCTTCAATAGGCTTATGAAAATACTACCATTAGTTTTCTTGAATGATCACAGTTCAGGGGATTTTTCTTAAAATGCAGTAAAATTAAGTGCTTTTTGATAAACTATCTATTACACATAAGAGGTTTCATGGGCTTCACTTTCAAATAATTTAAGCTTTAAAATTACTAGATACTTAAAATAGTATCACAACCATGATCAAGAGTTGGCCCATAAATCCACAAAGATTAACGCAGAGGGACACGCTCACAGATAGACTCATCCCCAGAGTACAGTGCACCATTTCCTACTCCAGCTCGGGAGACATTTGTTTCTAACCCTACCCACGTGCTGCCAGGTCAGTTGCAGAAAGTTATTGGTAATTAATCTCCAGGATGCACCAAGAAGTGCAATCAAAATATCTTCAACACTGGTATTTTCAACAGTTGCTTTGCAATCATGCTGCTCTTTCACTCTATCTGTTTTCACTGAGCCATGTCACGTTTTATAAGATCTAAAAGTTTGAAGTGAGATTTCCACAGAATTTCAGGTTTTGTATTCTTGCTATTTCTCAAGTGCTTCAAGTTTGTTTTGGCAAAACTTTGCTCTCAGTGTTCTTCTCTTCACAAGACCAGTTTCAACAGGCTGTAAAAGTTACTCCTTCAGCTGCCAGCTCCCTCCCAGAGCCTCAAAATATAAGTGCCATGGCAAAGTCTGAATCCCTAAAGAAGAACTCTTTGATCCTCTTCACCATTCCCACTTGTGTAGTACCCAAGACGAAGGACATTTTCAGGGCTGAATACTGTCACTGCATCAGCAGAGCACAGACAAGCAGCAGGAAGAACAGGGAGGTTAGCATTATGAAATGTAATTTAAAAGCATAATTCCAAAGGGCAGCATAAAGAAGAGGCTTAAGGATACTAGATACCATGGAAGGCCTGACTTGAAACTTTAGCTATACCAAGACCAACACACATGAAAGGAAGAATCTCTTTGACCCCTAGAGACTGATCTGCATTAGGACCCCCTAAAACCCATTGACTGCCTTCAAGATTTTAACCAACCTTTAGAGAAAAATAAGACAGGCGTTAAGGAAATAGTCACTTTTGCATCTGTAGTTCTTAGCATGGTTGGATCTGTCATTGCTAGCATCCCCTCTTATAAAAGCAAAAACTCTTAAGTAACTTAGTCTGGAAGGCCCTATTTTGTAAAACCAAAGAAATGCATAACCATAAACAATGTAATAAATAATGTTTGAAATTATGACATTAAATACAGAAATCAGAGATTCTTTAAGTATCCAAAAGCTTTCCATAGCACAACGTTACATGTATAAACTGTTATTCTACTTCATCGAAGTATCAGGTTTCTCTTCATTGTCACACGTATGTGCAAATGGGCTATCTTGTCGAGTAACTACCACTGGTGCAGTGGGTTGCAAGCAAAGAGCTCTCAAAAGCAGAGTAGTTTTAGACGGTTCAACTTTTATTGCTTTCATGGAATGAGGCAGCATGCTGTTCAAGAAACTAAACTGTTTCCTCTAGAAAAAATATAGAAAAAATAGAAAAAAAAATAGAAAAAATAGAAAAAATATTTTTGCAGTCTACGTTTTTCAAAGTGTAAAGGCAGCAAGAAGGGGTATGATGGGATTCGGAAGACAGAACACGAATAACTGCAATGTACAAATAGCCATTTCACTCTCCTTTGGTCCCTTTTCTTCTCCCCTGACATTTGCAAGGGAGTATTTAAAACTAAAGACTAGTTTCTCATGTGAAAGACAATATCTGCCCGCTCTCCCCACCTCCTCAATCCCCCAGTAGGCTCAGTTTGTACACACAGAGCACCATTCTAATGCAATATTAATAACTCAGAGCACCCAAAGCAAATAGTAATAAAAGAAAGCCCATGAAAACTCCAAGCCTTTTCTAGAGAGAGCTCTTCAAAAAGATATACCTCATTAATGACATTCAATATTATCTGTGGGAGAAACACAGTAGGGCCTCAGATTCAAAGGTTGTTTAATACTCACGAATAAGACGCCAAACGCAAAGGGTCTAGTGACTAAACTCATACATAGTTTCATTTGAACAGCTGCCTCCTTTTAGAAAGGAAAAGAAGATTATAAAACATTTTAAAGCCTATTTTAGACAGCATTCCCACCATGGAGTCACTGCCAGATGTCTATAATATTTGACAAGCTACAGACAAGGTTTTGTCAACATGTGTTGTGGTTTTTTTATACTGCCTAGTCTTCTCAGTACTATATGTTAATTTTCCAATATATATGGAAAATTCCTTTACAAACAGAAAGACAGTCACAAATACGACTTCTACTTCATGTATTTGTGATCCAGGTACACACATGAAGCTATGCTAAATATACTTGCTGAAAAACAATCCAACTCTTTTACAATGCTTGCTTAACAGAGTTCCTCTTTCTTAAAGTACAACAGTACAAGTTTTAAATTAATTCTTTCTGATATAATTACACAGCCACACTGTTCCATAGATTTTTTGGCTCAAACAGTTGAAGCTAATCATAAGCATCACTAAAATCTTCTCACACAATATATGAAATCCTACTCCTTTCAGTCAGAGCAAAAATACCCATCTGTGAGAACACATACACGTATCCCACATTGAATTACTTAGACAAATAAAACCAATGTCCTGCCAAAATTCTATTATATGGCGTATACACTAGCAATTCCTTTCAGCAGCTCTCTGATCTCCAACTCCAAAAAGCAGTTAAGACTGCAACAATATGGAAGCAATAGCACTGAGATTTAAAAGGCAAGACTTTAAAAGTGTTCAGAAAATAAGATGCTGTAAGGAAATATTTACACACACGTACAGAGCCCATGTTTAGACTTGTAAATACCTTTTTTGTAGTTTTGTCCAAAATCCAAAGCATGTCGCACATCTCCTTTAATCAGGTATTTTATGCCAGAACAGCATAAATGACACAGCATTTGAGAAACGCATGTATCGAAAGGTCCAAGTGTGCATGTTAAACTCTCCTCAAATGCAGTACAACTGAGAGGCTTAGTGCAGTGCATTTAGCTTTTCCAGTGAAGTTGTTACCAAGGAAACCAGCAGCTGCAGGTGTTTTCCTATATACCAGGGCATGAAAATTCAGCAGTGAGCTTGTCTACTCAGTATTTTATTCACACATTTTTTTGGTCTCAATAACAAACTATTTCTCAAACTCTGTTAGAAGACCCAACTGCAATAAAAAATAATTTTAAAAAGCTTCCCCTAACATGACCTTACTGAACAGCAAACAGCACCTTTAAATGTTTTCTTTTTTATCTCCTCCAGTCTCCTCTCCAAAAGTGACCTATCTCCCTTGCTTTGTCTCCTTCAATAAAAGTGTGCAAACCCCACCCCCTGCAAAGGGTTTTCATCCCAAAAAGTGCTCTAACAACTTGGCAAGGCTCCAGCTTCCGTGAAACAATGCAGACTTGGGAGAGGCTACAGGAATGCCTATTCTGATCATACAGCATAGCTTTGCAAAAAGGTACCATGCTACAGAGATATCACCATGATTGGTATGATTCATGCTTCTTAGGATGAGAATATAAATACAAATACTTAGTAAAACCATAACGGAGAGGCAAGGTAGAAAACCCACTTTCAATGCAGTTTTTCCATGGGACATTAAACCTGTAACTCAGTGCTTACTTCCCATTTATGCTACAGATTGGAAGGCCAATATATATAAATTAAAATATGGGCACTGCATTTTTTTTTTTTAAAGTAGCCCCTTTTCTCTGAATAAGATACTGGATTATTTACAAAATCTTCTGAGCTTCTAAACCATTCTTCTACTTGTCCTCTTTCAGTGTTACTGAGACAACAGCAACATCTACTGGGCACAGAAGGGCAAGATTCAATTTCTTAAAAGAGATTAAAGGGCCAGGCACAGTAGCATATAATTATTAGTATCTATTTCTGGATACTTTGGCATCACTTTGGCAGTCACTGTGAAACCAAAAACGAACGAAACTTTTAAATACACACTTGCTCGCTCTTCACCTCTCCAAAAGGAAAACAAACCAAACAGAAAGATGGACGACAGAAGGACAGCACTGACTCCTGGTTGCCCTTTGGAAATGACATATTACATAACGACATACATATGATAAATAACATGTTACAATTAGGAATATTAGATACACTGGGCTAACAGAACCAGTTGACAAGAATTCTGCCAGTAAAACTATTCAAATATTTTTTAAGTTCATGCAATGGAGAGTTTTATTATGAACCTTTTTGCTCTTTAAATCTGTTTTTCTTCTTTGTTTAACAATGACAAAGATTTACAAAATAAACAAAGCTAACCCCACCAAACTGATACCAACCAAACAGCAATGACTAAAAACCAACCAAATCAGACCAAGCAGAAGTTCTTCAAAACTTCACAAAGAACAAGAGGGACACATGTGAACCTTATAAATGCTCAGAAAAAGGATTCCAAAGAACTTTGGCCTAATAACACCCAGTATTTGCCTTTCATAATAGAACCTACTGGGGTCTAAATTCCCTAACTAGAACACAATAACTGGAGCCTTGTGAGAGGAGTACAGGACAAACCATATTTCTGACATGCTCCTCTAAGCAATCCCAAGCAAGTGACAGTGGGGCAAGCTCAGCTTCATCCTTGCTGGTGCCCTTCTGCAGGGACTGGTGTTTCACCTGCCTGAGGAAAGGCATACACTGTGATCAGGATTCACAGTCACAGCCCTTGCCTGGATTTTGATATCTACTCAATTTCCTCTTTTAAAATGCAATCAGATGAGAACAGGATTTTTGCTCTGAGCACTCATTGTGCATCACAAATCAAGTGATTATTAGAAGTATAAATGCTACTGGAAACTGAGAAAAACTCAAGACTCTCCTTTTGCAAGTTGGGGCCTCAGTCAGCAGCAAGCCAAGTTTCCCCTGGCTATCACCCCCTCTGGTCTAGTGACGATTCAATTCTCCAATACAGTGTCTTCACCCAGGAAGAGCTCAGGAACCAGACTGAGCACCCACCCAGACCTTCATGCTGAGGAGGAAACTGCAGAGCATTCTTTTTCTGGGTGAGTGCTTCACTCACTTTGTTAGGGCATATGTTTGGAACCCCAACGCCTTTGTAGCCCTTCTGCAGGAAGCTGATTACCCTAACATCTGAGAAGTCAAACAAGGTGTGTGCAGGGCACACGAAGCAGCTCAAGAACACCACACACACCAAACTGCAGGGAGCCTTCTCAAGAATGACTGCAGCTCTGGGCAAAGGCCAGAGAACCTGTGATGAGGTAGCTTGAGCCTCATCAGAAAAACTACGGAAGGAATTACGTCCTCTAGGACTTAAAACACCCAAATGCTGCCAACACTGGCACTGTTCTCCCACATGCTGCTGGGGAACCTCTTTCTTTGCAGTGCAGTGAACAGAAGTCCAGCAGTGCTGCTGGAGGCCCACCAGTCGGTAAAACAGGAAAACAGCCCAACTGCTCCATTTGGGACTGGTCCTGGCTGCACACACGGATGTCATTTTGATACCTTCTGTAATCACATTGACAGCCTTCCTATATAAACATGTTTTGCAACAGGAATAAAGGCAGGCACAGGCCCTTTTCCATGCAATGAGGTATGCCCAGGTACACAGTACACCACATCAGACCATTGCTCTGCACTGAAACTACACCGAGGCACAGTACAGCACACAACCAGCAAATTTCAGTACACGGTATGGTTCCAGAACATACAATCTATGTTCTAAAATGAGGGGTTTCTCAAAAGAAGCAATAGTAGGGAGGGGAAAAAAGTACAAAAGCAAACGTGTAATGTGGCATTTTTCTGTATTTTTCCCCCTGCTCCTCTGACTGCAAGCCCTGTCTATGTGGAAAAAAGAAACTGCTAGTATCTCGCCTAGAAAAAAATCTGTCCTCAACACAAAGAATGCTAGTGAAGAGGACTTCAGGACTTAGGAGATCTGACTTTGCTTCTAAGCCCACCAGCCTTGTTTCAATTGGGTTTTTTAGCAATTCCTGACAGCATTACAGAGCTCCCCAGTACATTCTCTGCACACACCCAGCCTCATGCATGTATCTGCACACCTTACTGGAAACAAGCTGCTGGCAAGACTGCCTGGTTTTCAAGGACTTGCTCCCTACCTCAAAGAAACCTCAGCAGAAGCACCACTAATGTGTTTTCCCTGAAACCTTCACCTTTTGGCCATGTTTCCTTGGCAGCAGTTAATCCCAGGTTGCTTGTTTTCCACTGAATCCATCTTTTTCAGGGTAGCTGTTTTTCCCCAAGATGATTTTTGGATGGAAGTGACACATCGCATGGATACCACAAGGCCTTTCCCTCCTTCCTCCACACACTAGCAAAAAGTATATTTCCCCAGGTAAGTTTTTGCAAAACAAGTTGCACAAAATTGACAGCAGAAAATTTTAACTGACAGACTCTAGATACATCAAATTTACTTCCCTCTTCTCTATATAAAGAATTGTTCAGCAATGTCAGTGGAAAATATATGAGTCTGTTCAATAATTAGTTTAGATGACATTTGAAGACTGTAATAGTCTAATTGTGTGCAACAAACAATTTTAAAGAATCACAATTTTTCTAATGCCCCCTCTGATCAACAAATAGGCTTAAGCAGATACAAGCTGAGCTGAGAAAATAAAACTTCTCGCTAAGCAATTTAAATTGCTTCCAGCTATAGAAAGCAAAACTAGAGTGGAAAAGAAACTTCAATATTTTATTTCATTATTCTCAACTCTTTCTGTTCCCTCCTCCTATGTAATGAGGGTTTGACTTCCTAAACACTGCAAGAGAGTGTATTGATTAACCCCAGAAAATCTGTGCATTTGCATGAAACAGCCCTGAGTAATTCCTCAGCGCCAGAGGCAACAACTGAACCCAACACCTAATCTGAGTATTGGCTGGAAGGGAGGCAAAGCAATTCATTTCCATGACAAAATGGCCCAGCACAAACAGTCCAGCTGGAAGCCACTGAGTCTATGTAACCCCACATTTTACCCTACAGATATGCAGATGATGCTGAAATGATATTAAGAATGTGAGACCTCGTTACTCAGATGGTTTCTACTGCACCTATCCAAGACCTAACATTTACATTCAAAATTTCCCCATCTTCCCCACCTGAGGAGCAAGTGCCAAATCCAGCAAGCGCCAAATCCAGCAAGCAGCCTGCCCTTGCAGAAGAATAGGCCAGTTTCTAATATTTTTTATTTTATATTTTATTTTAACCCAGTTTTGGTTTTTTTCTGTTTAGTTATTATAATCAAGCCGATTTACAAAGATATCCACTGCCTACAGATGCAGGAAAATGGGATTTACAAAATGCCTAAGCAGGTTAGACATGTAACCCCTCTTGAATTTCAATTATACTGCTGCTTAGGCACTTTTCCAATTTCTTTGGAGCCACCTGAGGCACCAAAAGCACAAAGATACTCATGTCAGGGACTAAACAGAAATGACAAATCTTTCCTGCTTTAGTTTCAGCAAGTATCTATTGCTTCATCCTGCACTGAGAATATCTGAAAAGCAAGGCATGATTCTATTGTGGTGGGGTCTCCGCAACCCTCCCAGGAGACAGCCAGGGCCCGTGGAAAGAATCAGGAACAATATTTTTGATAGATGTTCATAGATGTTCTTTATTCTCCCAGCCACCTCATGGCTGGGGGCTCCAGCACAGACTACTCCGGACTCCCAGAATCATGAGAACACCCACCTAAGCACAGCATTCTCAGGCAGGGTACATTTGAAATGGCCATTAGGAACAGGACCTGGGCAGGTTGGCAGGGAGCAGGAACCCCCGTGCCCAGACCGTGCTTTTCACCCCAGGGCATGTTCCCATCCCAGGACCCCTCCCCCCGGGGGGGCACCGCCACATGATTTAAATAAAAAGAGAAAGATTCGCTACATTTAGATGCATCACAAAAGCTAGGAATTTTCATAATAATCTAAATGTTACTGCTTTCCATTCTGATTTCCATCTGGCTATAGATTTCAAATAGATTATAAACCAAAGAACACCTGTACCTACATAATACTAAAATATATAAACCCAAGAAAGTTGTATTAACTTTCACGAGTTTAATGTTGCTAGAGAACAAATTCACACCTCCCTATATTCCATAAAAATGCTACTATTTGAGGAAATTCCAAATTTCAGTTTGTATTCATCACATCTTACCATGGAAGTGTTTTGAGCACTAAACAGAACAAAGCAGGTATAGTTTCCCGCAACTTAATCGTAGAAAGTCCTTCCTGCTTTGTACAGATGATTGGTGTCTGCCTCTCCCTTGGCAAAAAGCTCTCCAAGCACAGAGAGATGAAGGCAGTTGGGCTGACAGAGCTCCAGCTATACATCCCAAGTTCGTGCAATCTCCAGCTAACACGGAACTCCAGCAAAACTCTTTCTGAAAAGCGAAATCACTCTCTAGGAAATGGGAGAATAGAAAGGAAAGAATAGCAAATTCTGCATCCGGGCTGCTCACTGCAACAGAAAACGGGAAAAAATAGAAGTGTAACAATGCAGCAAAGATATTTCCAATACACCTAATACACCATTAAAACTTGTGGTATGTATGCCACTGCAGCACATGCGCTTGCGACATCTCTCTGAAATATTTCTCAACAGAGTTCAAAGAACTTTGAAGAAAAAATTAAAAATGCTTTCATGCCTTTGATGAAGGCTAAGAGCAGTTTCAGGCAGGACCATTTCCTGAAAACGTTCTTTTCAGCAGGCAGCAGCTGAACTGAAAATCCATCAAGTGTGGCACTTAATTACAAAGATAGGTAGGTAGATAGATAGACAGATAGATGCACACACATATACACACACACACACTGAATTTTACTCCTGACGTTACCAAACTACCTCTGCGTAGCTCATTTTTAGCTGGCAATGCCTTTTTACCCTAATGAAGCTTTTCCACTCTAACTTCTTGAACTGAACAAGAAGTTATTTTTATATATTCCATATCTGCTGTAATTCCCAGGAAGTAAGGAATTAGAGCAAGATGTTTAATAATTATTTCATTTAAGAGGATGGTTAACTTGTAGAGCTTAGGAGTCTTAAGACGAAAATCCTGACAAGACTCCTACTGATTTTAATCAGACTGGATTTCACTGCTCTATTACTCAAAGCAGCAACACGATACAGAAGAGGTTTACCGTGCAAAGGTTCTCTTTTTCATGTTGTTGGATTATTCCAATCAGCTTTAAACGTGTCTCATTTTGAGGAGTAAAGCTCATAAGAATTTGCAAAATTCTCTCAGTTGAAACTCAGTTTCAATAAAACGCAGCTCCATTAGCTAACACATAAAAACACTGGCTCACAAACACATGCTGAAACTGGTACCAGTCCTACGGCAGCCAGTAAGGGAACAGGCTTGTAAAGACATTTATAAGCAAATAGCCTCCAACCACGGGAGATGCTAACCCTGCACATACAATAGCTGCTGTATCTTACTTGGACATGCACTTCACATCAATCAAAACACTAGTACCAAACAGAAAGCTCTACATGGATTTCCTTAAAAGCTCCACAGCAAAACACAACTAGTCTTTAAAGGACAACCCACTGACACCAAGCAGATGAAAAAAAGTGCACAGGAAAACAAATACCCTTTTCTGCCAAAAAATTATGTTGAGCCCAGATCAATGTTCATAAAAAAAGAAAACAAATCCCAGGTTCCCCCTCCTTGAGCATTGTGACAGATGCCACCAGGGATAACAATAGCTCCCAGCTACGTGCTGGACCGTGTATCACTAAGTGGCTTGTGTATTATGGCTTAGAGACTCCTGCCCTAGTTGGCTTGTATTTAAAGGCAGAAAAGGTCATGGGCTATTTAGCACCTGCACGACAGGCTGAGAAGTCTGTAATACCATTTTCCTTCCACAGAAGATGTACCAGTGTTAATCAGATGACAGTACACCGGTGTCATACCCATGACACAAAGCGGTCTTGTAGCTGCATTTGGAATTTTAACAAAGAGGAAATCTCCAATTGCCTCACAAATTTTGGTCTTGACATTTTAGTTGGGATTTTTGTGCATGCAAACAACCTCATAAAAATACCTAATATGATATTCATAGCCTCATTTTTCACATATACCTTCTGGCTATATTAATCTAGTTTATAAATTATCTCCGAAAAGAAACTTTTCATCAAGTTGCTATTGGAAGCATGCTGTAAGGTACAACTTTGCCAACTAAAATTAAAACTCTATTAAGAGCCTGATAAAGCTTCTTGGAGAATATAAAACAGCTCCAAGAAACAAGGAACTCTCTAATTATATTGCATAAATGAAAGACTTCTCCCCAAAAATGCAATGGCACTCTTCTAGCCACCAATAAAAGCAGCTTCTAAGAGATAGTTTTGAGTTTCTTAGTTTGTAATTAAGATTTTTAAAGGTTGTCTTTGTATACTGTCAAGGAACAGAAAGGACTCTATCCAAACAGCATTAACTATTGTTTTTCTGAAAAGTCACTTAATTTGAAACAGTATAATTATTATAACAATGAGTGCCTACAATGTTTCTATCGTATGTTACTTTTGAAATGTTGTATTTATACAGTTCTGACTAGTGGAAGCAAAGGGCTAATACATGTAACTGAAGTTATACTATGGGCTCTGAGTATAACTGAAGTTACAAGTCGCACAAGTGTTTAAGAGAAATGTTGGTTTTTCCCCCTTCTGATGCAGGTCTTGATAATGTAACCTGAGCATCCTGTTCCAGTGATGTTGTGGATGTTTATAATTCAGTTGAAACTGTCACCTTCAGTAATGCCATTGAGCAGTACCTAAAAAGGTGTTTGTGTATGGAAACAATGCAGCTTAACATTTTGAGATGATACCATGCACATTTCTTTCCAAGAGCATGAGTGTAACAGAGGAGCATCTCAAGTGCCTATGTGTGCAACAGCTGATACTGTGTTTTGCAGGACTATTACAAGTGTTAGAATTGGCACATCACAGTCACTTTGCTTTCTTTCCAGCTACCTTGTAATTTCAGATGCAAAAAAGCCAAAAATCAGGTAAAGTGATAAAATGACATACATTTTATAATTTGAAATAATTAAAAAATATTTTGCTACTCCTTAAGTATGTCATCTTAGGTAAGTGTGGATCAAAGAGACTTCTGTCAATTGCCACCTGTATTCTTGGATTCTTCAAAACCTGGTCAGAGTCATGATAGTCCCTTACTTTTGTAACAGCTTTGACTGTAGCACCCTCATGGCTATTTCCTACTACATCAGCAATTACAGTTCCCAAGATGTAACACTACCAGATCTTGAGACCAAAAAAAGTTTCCTCTACTTCCCTACTGCATCATGGCAGAGGGCTAAAAACCCCTGCATGAAAAGATCATATTCCAAACAGACCTGAACTGAAGAGGGGAAAAAATATTCCAAACAAATAAAGAAAGATATCAACCATTTGAAGGGGATGATCACTAGAGAAAAACAAACAAACTATTGTATGTAAATAGGTGTCAAAGCACATCACTCCTGAAGTCCAAAGCCACACAGGTAGAACAACGTAACAGGCGCTGAGAAAATACAGAAATACTGGATTTTAGATTTTTTTATTATTATTATTTGTAAAGACTCATGATTGTCTTCCATGCCTCCATTTATTTCCAGGATATTTCCATTTTTCAGCCTCTGCTGAAGACAGGAGAGGAAAGGCTGAATGACACACACCATTTGAATTGAGGCAAGAGTACAC
>VYZQ01004483.1:109882-122955 GCA_013400655.1 Mystacornis crossleyi
AGGGGAAAAAATATTCCAAACAAATAAAGAAAGATATCAACCATTTGAAGGGGATGATCACTAGAGAAAAACAAACTATTGTATGTAAATAGGTGTCAAAGCACATCACTCCTGAAGTCCAAAGCCACACAGGTAGAACAACGTAACAGGCACTGAGAAAATACAGAAATACTGGATTTTAGATTTTTTTATTATTATTATTTGTAAAGACTCATGATTGTCTTCCATGCCTCCATTTATTTCCAGGATATTTCCATTTTTCAGCCTCTGCTGAAGACAGGAGAGGAAAGGCTGAATGACACACACCATTTGAATTGAGGCAAGAGTACACCCAAGTTGGGCTGATGTTATGATGTTTCCATCTCACTTGTGCTCTGCCTCGGGCTGAATTTTGCATGCTGGTTCATCTATCGTTTTCAAGCTCGACCCTTAAAGCTTTCAAGATGCAGTATCTTCTCTCTGTGTGTAAACTAACAGACACAATGAAGACCTGGTCTTAATTATAACTTCTAGGACGACACTGCAGTAAAAATATTGCTGTTAATATAGTATCAATAGCACAGCAGATGAGTTTCTGGGGAGGGAGAGGGAATTAAAACCTCAGCAACAGCAACATATGGTTTAAATAAGAGCAGAAAGATGCTCTTCATCATACAGTATTTTAGTCTGCATGGGAGACTAACACCCCTCACAGTTGCTCGCAGAAGTCAAAAATAGACAAGGGAGAAGACTCCAACATTATCTTCCATGGCAGCATCTCTCTTTCTGCCTTTTCCCACTACAAGACTCTAAGGATTCGTTTCACAGAACAAGGCACTACAGCTCCTTTTACCAACAGAAAAAATACTTGCTTCTTTTTTTGAAATAAATATTTGAATAAGTATTAAAACTAGAGCAAAACATCTTCTCATTTTAAATATTCACCATGTTATGCCACTGTAGTTCTTTTCAGAGCAGACTCGTGTTAGCAGTCCCTTGATAAAGTCAGAAATTCTTAACATACAAATTGCATGAATTAAGAGCAATGACTTATTAAAAATGAAAACCCAATAAAATGTCCACAAACAATGATTCGTTCAATCCTCAGTACTAGCAACAACAGTATTAATTATGGCACAGAAAAGCTTTCATACTTCATTTAGCTGTAAAGTTTATGAACTTAAGCAGAAAATTATCTGCCACTAAGTTTCTCATGTAGTCTCTGCCTAGTTCTGGGAAAGCTCCTTTCCCAGTCTATACAGTGTTGCCTTCAATTCAAAAGAAGACAAACATACCTTTTTTTGAAAACTACATCCCACTTTTTTCCAGGGATAAAGAGTACCATGAGGTGCTTTGCAGTTTCAACTAATGGTTTGCAATTCAGCTGTCATGCCAGACATGGATGTAATTCCCAATGAAAAACCTGCTGCTTCTAAGGCCAGGAAACTTAGTCCAGAACTTCTTTCACTAAACCTCATGTCCCTTTTACATACGCTACAGTGATAGAGGGGCATCACCCACAGCTAGAAGATGAAATTAGCATAATGAAGTATGTGCAGGCTATTCTAGGCAGTCTCATGCCTATTAAGTACATCTCTGCACTCAGCTCCTGGTCTGCCTTCACTGCTTTCATTTCCATCCCTGCAGTTTACTAAACTTCCTTTGTAGATGAACCAGTCAGCCATTGACTCACTGACACTTTAGCACAGAATACATACTCAACTTTGTCTGAACCAAACGCAGCTCTCTCCTGAATTTCTGGGGAGGAGAAGTATCAATTTCCCATTTGAAACCCTCCAGATGACACAAAAGAGAACTGTCTTTCCTCTGACTTCGTGCTCCAGGCCTACCTTACTAGGATTTGTTTTTTTCTTCTTCCAGCACAGAAGCACAGTGCTCAGCCTGGCTTAAAGCACTGAGATGGAATCAAGTACACCCAGCTCACCTCTAGTAGAGGTTTGTTTCACTAGAGATTTCATTAAGAACAAGCTAGAGACTGCACAAACTCTTTAAGTAGTTTCTTTAACAATTGCTCCAATTAGGTCTAAATCTTCTCTGCAGGACTCAAGTTCACATTTCCTTGCTCTCATTCTAATAGTTATGGACAACAAGAAAACTGAAACAAGCAGATCTTCACCTTCTTCCATAACTGGCACAGATCTCCACTAAAAAGTCAGAATACGCGTGATTTCCTTTCAGTTTGCTCTTGTAGTCTAGATACACACACCTTATATCCACAGAAATCATATCTGATCAACCCTGACATCATCCTCTGGAATTACTGCAGGATTTTTTTGCATCTTTCCTTGTTGCCTTCAAAAGAAACCTTGTTCTGGCTGAGACGTCACTGGTACAAAAGCAAAATGATTACTCTAATCACTACTTCCTGTTAAATCAGAGCAGAATATGAATCATTCTGTAGTAGCAACATCATTAGTTCACTGCAGCTGAAAGAATGAGCTTTTTTTCCTTTTAGGACAAAGGAGTCATATCCTGTTTTATAATTGTATATTAAATGTAAAACTGTACTTTAGTGAATTCCACCTTTCCAGTTCTGGAACATCTTTCCAGCTTAGAGAGATTTGCATAAATATATTCCGTATTTTTTAATTACCTAGGAGGCTTCATAAAAGCATTTTTCAAAATGAAATGAAGATGTGTTAATAAAAACCAAATGCCATCAGATGCAACTGCTAATCAAATTATAAAATTACAGACCATCTGCACTAGGCAAAGGTTCCATTCATATATGAACTATGTGACAACTTCCTGCATGGGTAAATATAAGATCAGATGGTACAGTTAAAAAAAAAAAAGTATTCTTAGTCCCAGTAACTATAAACTAGCACTCACTACAGTTTTCTGCTTATGATCCTCAGCAACAAAAGTAATGTGATATGGTGCAGAAGTATTTTTTTACTTGCTTCTCAGCAGTTTCTCAAAACTATGATTTTAAAACTGTTGGAAGATAGGTCAGGTTTCTCTGGGAGGGCTATTTTTTGCTAAGTGATTAATTTACAGAATTATTTTAATTTCTTATAACAAGCATCAGTCCTCCCGAGTACAGGTTTTCACTGGCTGCTATTAAACATTTGTTTTCGTGGTGGCATAAGCCCCTTCCAAGTGAATACTCAGCTATTCCAGTAGGGCTCCCTACCCTACTCTCATGGTTAGAGATGAGATACAACTGCTAAAATTCTTGAAGCCATCAGTCCTCTTCTTAACAGTCTGGCAGCCAGCAGGACAGTTTCAAAATATGCTGTATTTTTCTCACCTGCTGTGATTTCTGTCACCTCCTGCTTATCTTGCACAAGCTGCATGGTATCTGACACCACAACCTGATGGCTTGTATCTTCTTCTTTCTCTTCATTAGGCTGGTTGGCTGCTGCAAAACAGTTGCAGCTTCCAGCTTCTTTGCACAGGATCAGGGTCCGATACCAGTAGTCGGACATGAAAACTCTGTGAGCTGATTTCTGAAATACAAAAACAAACAGAAAATCATTGGCTGTGAAACATTAAGAAAAAACCTAGCTATTTGAAAGAAGAGGCTCAGATGTTAAGGATGACAATTACATACAGCTTATCACATCTTTGATTTTATTTGAAGAAAAATATATGTGGTTTACAATAGCCATCCATGGTATAGTACCCAAAGCAAAATGTTCGAGTTCCCTGCAATTTCTCAAAATGCTTATATCATAGGTCAGGAAGCTAATATAAAAAACAAAGAAAAAACCAATATCAAATCACATCAAAATATCAAATCACATGTGATCTGCATAAACACAAAAAAAAATCAATACCACTCTGTATTTTTCAGCAGAATGAGTCAATATTTACCTTAAAAGCACCTTCTAAAACCAAGTTTAACTAGGTGAAAGAACACACCAGAACATGGGTTATCAAAAAAGTGAAAGAATACAATAATGATGAAAAAGGACAAGATACTACGACTGCCATTATATTGTGGGCTGAAATTGCAGCTCAAAGTTTTCATAACAAATTAACTGAATGAAACCTTGACACTTGAAATCTGGCAAGAAGAGGAGATGCTTTTTCTGGCACAGCACCCAGGTCCTTCACCGCTGTCCTCTTCCTGAGCAGAAGGAAGGGGCAACAGTTCCCTTAGCCTAGCAGGAGTTAGAAATTACCAGGCTTACTATATGTGTTTGCAGGTAAGAGAGCAAGTACATCCCTAAACACCTGCAAGCTTCTTAGTTTATGCTAGAGAACTACAGGGGCATTTGTTTTCTAACATAAACGAAAATCATCTCCTTCTTGAAACAACAACTAAAACAGCATTAAATGTGAAAGATTTCATCCACATGAGGAAACATCTTGATCTTTTCAAATACTTAATAGTTGCTAAAAGGGAGTTGGGAACTTTGAAAAGTTGAATCATTGAATAGTTTGGGTTGGAAGGGACTTCTAAAAGCCACCAAGTCCAATCCTTCTGCAAGGAGAACTCAGTCAGGTCACTTAGAGCCCTGTCCAACCCAACCTTAAGTGTTCGCCAGGATGGGATATCTACCACTTTTCTGGGCAACCTGTTCCAGTGTCTCACCGTCCCATTGTAAAAAAAAAAAAAAAAAAAAAAAACACAACAAAAACCACAAAACAAAAAGCCCCACCTTTCTTACATCTCATCTAAAATCAATCCTTCTTCAGCTGAAACTATTACCCCTTGTTCTATCTCCACATGCCCTTGTAGAAAGTCCCTCTCCAGATTTCCCACAGGCTCCCTTAGGTACTAGAAGGTGCTGTATGGTCTCCCCGGAGCCTTCTCTACTCCAGACTGAACAACCCCAACCATCTCAGCAAATCTTCACAGGAGATGTGCTCCAGCCCTGTGACGATCTTCATGGCCCTCCTCTGGACTCACTTCAACATGTTCACATCTTCCTTATGTTGGGGATCCCAGAGCTGGACGCAGCTCTCCAGGTGGGGTCTCACCAGAGAGAAGGGCAGAATCCCTTCCCTCAACATGCTGCCCACATTGCTTTTGAGGTGGCCCAGGATTCAACTGGCTTTCTGGGCTGCATGTGCACATGGCTGGATTGTGTCCAGCAGCACCTGGACACTGTCTCATCCACAAGCACCACCAAGTCCTTCTCAACAGGGCTGCTCTTGAGCTGTTCATTTCCCAGCCCAGATCGATACCAGTGGTTGCCCTCACCCAGGTGCAGCACTTTGCCTTTGGCCTTGTTAAACCATGTGGGACTCCCAGGGTCCCATTTCTTGAGCTTGTCCAGGTCCCTCTGGATGGCATCCAGTCCTTCCAATGTGTCAACAGCACCACTCAGCTTGGTGTCATCTGCAAACTTGTAGGGGGTGCACTCAATCCTCTGTCATTAGTAAAGATATTAAGTAACACTGGTCCCAGTACAGACCCCTGAGGGACATTACTTGTCACTGATGTCCATCAGGACTCCGAGCCATAAACACCACCCCCGGTATACGACATCCAAGCAATTCCTCATCCACTGAAGAGTCCACCATCAAATCCATCTTGCTCCAGTTCAGAGAGAAGAATGTTGCGGGGCACCATGTCAGAGGCATTACAGAAGTCCAGATAAATGACATCTGTAACCCTTTCCTTGTCACTTGATGTGGCCACTCCATTATAGATGGCCACTAGGTTGGTCAGGCAGGGCTTGCCCTTGGTGAAGTCATACTGGCTGTCCCTAATCACCTCCCTGTCCTCCATGTGCCTCAGTACAGCTTCCAGGAGGATCTGTTCCGTGATGGGGAAGGGTGAAGGGAGGCTGATGGGTAGTTCCCAGGGTGCTCCTTTCTACACATTTTAGAGATGGGTACAATGTCTTCCTTTTTGCAGTCACCTGGGACTTCACCCAACTGCCATGACTTTTCAAATCATGGAGCATGGCTTGGCAACAACATCAGCCACTTCCCTCAGGATTCTGGGATGCATCTCATCAGGACCCATATATTTGAGTTCCTCAGGTGGTCACAAACCTGATCTTATCCTACAGTGGGAGGAACTCTACTCCCCTGGTCCCCATCCTGCAGTTCATCTACTCGAGAGGCGTGGGAAGAGAGGCTTCCAGTGAAGCCTGAGAACCACAGCCTTCTCCTCATCCATTGTTACCAGTTTGGCAGCCCTGCTTATCAGCAGGGGTACACTTTCTTCGACTTTCCCTTTTTTGGCTGACATACCAGTAGAAGCCCTTCTGGTTACTCTTTGCATCTCTTGCCAAGTTCAGCTCCAGTTTCACCTTGGCCTTCCTAACCACAACCCTACAACTGGACTGCATCCCTATATTCTTCCCAGAATACCTGTCCTTGCTTCCCCTGTTCTCTTCAGGAAATTACACCACACCCAGAGATGGCTTTGTTCTGATTCTCCACCAGAAGGCATATAGGCAAGAAAAATAACAGTCCAAATCTCCAAGCACAAGGGACCTGACAGGTTTTCCAAGTCTGTCTGGGAAACACCAGGCCCAAGTAGGGGAGATATGCATCTCCCTGAGCAAATTTAATGCTTTTTAGACAAGAAAGAGATGCACAATCAATCTTCATTTGTCCTGCAAGCATCAAAATCCAAGTGTTTCTAGTGTATCTGTTCCTAGCTGCTGATTAAATTGAGTAAAAGCATTACTCCAGACCATGGATATTAACAATGACATAAGTCTGCATTCCCTGTATTACATTTGAAGGTGTCAGTTTTATAGACTTGAACAAAGTAAACTCCATTTTAAAAGCCTTCGTAATATAAAAGAGTTATCTGTTTAAAAAGAGGCAAAAAAAGACACTTTCATTACTTAGTGCCAGATCCCTCAGGAATCACCTATGAAGAATAAAGTACTCTCTGGCACTTACTACGATACTTCAACAGAAGATTTTCAGATAAAACACACTTCAAATACTACAGCAAGGTGCATCTTCTCCCCAGTTTAAAGAGAGCAATTTTGTTTTATTTTAGCCAACATACTGCCATTTCCTCAGTTCTCCCTTTGCCTATTTCCAGACTTTGAAGCCTTGCGCTGTTTGTCAGAGGATGGGTAATGGAGTTAAAAGCAAATTGCTCAACTCTTTCTATAGCTGCTGAACTGGACAGGTTCATTGCACGTGTCCTCCCTGTCACAGAAAGTTGCAAACACTTCCAGCTGTACTAATGCACATTCTGCTAGTAAATAATGTATGTAGCAAATAAGACACAGTTTTAAGCTGCTTCTGCCTCTACAACTGTCTGGCATGCCATGTGCAACATCTGGCACGAGTGTGCTCATGCAGGTACCTAAACAGCACAGAGGGTTTCATAAAAAAAGCACTTCATAGGAATTCAATTTTTTTTTTTTTTTAATTCTGTGGGAGCAAGGGGAATTCTTTCAATTACCCTTATATCTGGGACATTAAATAGATTTTACTTCTTAAAGCCACTTAGCAAAGTTAAACTTCTCCAGTCCAGAACTTTTTACCCCAAGAATTGGGGCAGAGATGAGGAAGTTTTCTCTGCAGAAATAAGAATCCCAGACACTTCAGCAGTTTTTCTCCCTGCTCCTGTGCAAAGTGAACTGAAAAGCAGCTGGATCTATGCTTCAGGAGTCAGCAAATTACTCCAGGAATAATTTTATAATTTATTGCCTTTCCTTAAAGAATGGAAACTCCTGAAGATTAGCAGAAATAATTATATGCAAACATGCAGTAAAGACACACAGTTAATTTATGACCTTAATCCTTAATTATTTTCTGATCCACTGATCATCTTTATTTTAAGAACAGTAATGTGAACTTATATTTCAAACCAACGTAGCAGGAACTCTGGGGGCAAAGAAGTTGGAGAAAAAAATACAAGAGAGATAGTCACTGTATATATTTGTCACACTTCCATGAAGAGAGGCAGCTTGCACATTCATAAAACTACTTGACCAAGATTGCCTAGAAAAAGGAAAACATAAAAAAGGAAAAAAGAAACCCCAACAATCTTTTTTTTTGGTTTATAAGCTAATACAAGATGTTCCAAATAGTCAAAGCATCCCTGATGGATATATCTCCACTTGGATCACGGCAGTGACACTGCAGATGCAAGTAGCTTTTCTTATTATTTCAAAACACCCAAAGATAAACTCATACCCTCAGCCAGAATAAAACTAGGCGGATGCACCAAGAAAAAAGCCCAAGACTAAAATCTCCTTTTGACATTTACAGATCTGAACAACTGCTCCTGAACCTCAAGTTTCATGTGCTAGAACCAATAATGCTTGAGAGTTTTTGTTTGCTTTAAACTAGATTGCAGACATCAAAGTTGGTGAAATACCCACAGAAAAGCAGGGGCAGAATTTGGATTCATTTGTCAGGACAAAAACACACTGGTAGACTTCACTGCAGCCAGGACCTCTCTACCTGTGGGCCCAAGAGCAGTACTTAATAATATTCTTAATATCCTTAATTCTTAACTCCACATTACTCCTTAATTAAGGTGCAAATGCTTCCTGAAACATTGCTTATGAAATTAAGACAAAAGAACAATTTTTGAAAGCAAGAGTCCTCTTTCAATCGCTTTGCACGCACACTTCACTGAATTTACTTCATTTTCCCATCCAAAATCCCCCTTTAATTCAAGAATAACATTACAAAGGCAGTAGTTAATTATTATCTTCAAATGTAACCAGATTACGTAAGGCACAAAGTTATCTCAGAAACTTAAATCCATGTTCTGCAGCCGCTTCACCAAGGCAGTTAAACCCAACTTCCAGGGTCCCAGCACCCTGAATCCATGCACTGTTACTGGATCACAGTTGCCACCACATGATGCAACTTCTTCAGCCATTTCCCTGGTGAAGGGCATTATTTCTAGTCAGGTGTAATACAAACATTTAAATATATAAGACCATTTGTCCGATATTTTCAGATTGTCCTGTGTAGTACCTCCCTCAGCATTTAATCATTGCAGCATTTTACTGTGCTTTCATCATTGTTCCATTTAAGTCACTGAGAAATAAAGTGTATTTGTGTGGGGAAAACTGCTCCTAATTTAGCATCTACTAAGATTTCACACATATTTTCCATATACACAATGACGCTTTATGCCAATGCCTTTAAAGAAAAACGGTTTAATATCCAGCCGGATAGCAGGCTTAAACTTAGTAATTCACCAAACTCAGTACGCCCACATCAAAAGAGGTAGCGGAGTCCAGATGATGACGTAAGAGCTCATCCATGTATCCTGCAGGTCTCTGCAGGAGAATTGGACCGAACTGAATACCAACATCTGTATAATAGTATTTCTTCATTTTAGAATGGATTAAAATACACTGAGTGGTATTTAAACCTGTCAGTATTGCTCTGATGAGAATCTTATTTCAGGTGCATGTATCTGGTCTGCAGCATTCTTTCCAATTTTTATGCTTTGCAATGCTGGCCAGTCATTCTTCCCATTGCCCACTGCAAGGGGAAAGTGCAAAATACATCAGACACACATTATAGCCCAGGTTCTCCCACCCAAGATCAGACATGAAACTGAGATGTCTATAAGAACTTACTCGACCCACATGATTTCAGCATTCCCTGGAGTAAGAGATGTGCATCCTCTGAGGCTCATCAGCCCCTTACTTCAACTCCAAGAGTCCAAGGCAACTGCAGATGAACCCAAGTTTAATGAAAAGTCCCACTTTTGTATACATTACCGACAGCGTGCCACAAAGAATGAGTCGCACAATAAAAACAATAAAACACTTCAGGATTTCAGTGAAGTCCAATAAATGACTCAAGTTCTGCCTATGGAGATATTGTATTTCTACTCTTGCCCTTCTCCCAGTCCTTTCACATTTTGTTCAGAATGATGAAGAGGAAAAATCAGCAACAAAGCCCCGTTCTCATCTCTCTCTAGGGCATGTAGAATACCCTCACATGTTTTAAGTCAAAACCAATTTAAAGATTACATTTTTTCTCATTTGGACTTGTACTGTGATCACCATTTAACTTGAATACTAAGTAGTCCATCAAGATAAAGGGTCTCATTTTTTATTTAAAAGCCTTTCACAAAGCATTAAAAATCATCAACAGGCTTATGTAGAAAACACTAATTTCAAAGAAAATGCAAGACTATTTAACAAGAGCTAACCTGAGGCCTCTACAAAGGCAAAAAAAAAAATCAAATGTGTTCCATAAGAGAAATACTTTCTTATTTATTCAAATTTTCATCCTATAGGTAGCCACTTCTTCTTTGAGGAATGCTTAGAAGTTTAAATGAAGTCGCTCAGCTGTCTTCCTTCCTTTTGGGGCAGACAGACATAAGAAGTTTATCTTTTGTTAGTCAACTCAAAACTGTGCATTATATTTTAAGACCTCTAACAAATAGAATAAAAAGATAAACATAAGATGACAGAGGGTAGCTGAGTTCCCAAGACTTGAGCAACCTTCCCTACTGCCCGACTACAACCACTCTGCACTCAGGTACAGGAAGAGCTTCAAGTACTCGGCCAAATTCCTTTCCTTTTTGGAGCTACAGGCCCAGTGCACACCAAGCCATCCATGGACCATCAGAGCAGAGCATGAGGACAAGGAAATAACAGCTCCATACAGGAATGAAATGAGGTATGGACAAAGCCAGAAGTTCCTCGTTCTCCTCCACTGGCTGTAAGCATCCTCACCCGAGCTGCATCTCATGTCCCACAGAAACCTGCACCTTATACATGCTTATTTCCCCTTTGCACCCACCACAGGAAAAAAACAGGGGGCCTCAACTTTAATACAGCATAGAATTTGAAAAGCGGCTTGTCCTTCGTTCTATACAAACTTGATGTCCCGTACTGAGTGCAAGACTTCCATATTTTCAGTGACTATAACCAAAGAAAAGTCAGAGCTTGAGGAGTGTTAACATAAATGTTAGAAAACCTCCATATTATAGAATTTCAGTTGCCTAGGGATCATTATTAGCAAAAGCATAGTTTTCTTAGTCTTTAAAACTCCCACCAAACCACCCACATTCCTGAAAACTGAGCTTTTGGAATTAGATACCTAAACTTCTCTTCCTGCCCCCTCATACTGCCCCCACACACCAGCTTTCTTTCCCACTCATTTCTCTTTCCATCCATGAGACGTCAAATAAAATACTGGCCTGAACATGGTGTCCTCTAAAGCAGCATGGAGAGTAGCTTATACTTCTCAAGAACAGTTCACTGTATCTATTTTCACTCAGATCACATTTCAGAGATTTTTTCCAAGACCCCAGAGAATGACAAGCCAGGTTTCATTTTTAGATTAAGCCTGAAACACAATAGAAGCTGATAGTGCTATGCAGTACTCTGTGGAAATTGAGGTGGTTTTGTACTTGACCCCTTATTTCAAGGGGCTGATAAATCTCCCTTTGTTCAAGTTGTTCTCATGATAAATCCAAACTCCCATCTCACCAATGCATTATTTCATGCACAAAGCCGTGACAAACACAAGATGCTGCCCACCAGCATGAGGACACTACACAAATCCCATTTGTTTAACTCAGAGGTACCTGTGGCCAAGCATGCAAATCCCAACTCCTAGACGAATTCAGTTGAAAGAAGAAAAATACATGCTACTTTCTGAAGGTCAGTGAGTACACGGCATGTTCTGTTTTTTAATTTATTTGTCATGAGAACAAGCATCATAATATTAGCAGTTTCTCTTGAAATCAGAACCTGGAACATCTAAGACATTTCTCTGAAGAAAGCCCCAAGGAGAGTGCCTTTGTTCAGTGACCATAAAACAGGAGTACACGCTCTGCTCAGCTCAGAGGACACAGGCCTCTGAGAGATCACTTGGGTCACTTCATACCACCGACTTGCTGACAAACATATAATAGGTGTCCAGTTTCAAAGGGCTCACAGAACATCTACTCCACATGTCCTTTCTTTTCCTCCTCCCCCCCAACCCCAGCTTGTGGCCGATCAAAAGTATTTTGCAATAACCCACCAAAAAGACCCTCAAGACTCGTAGCTTCAGCATTCAGTCTTTTACCACCACACACACAGAGGGAAAAAAGGCATGGCTGAGGTTTCCTAAGGCTCAAGAAACCTTCCCTAACTGCCTGTCTACAGAGATGGAGAGCACTGCCAGTGTCCTGTGCCTGCAGAAGTTGTTGAACCTAAGTGCAAGGTAAAGGTAATGCTTTAGGAAAGAAGAGGCAAGTTCTCTTCTGATCTACTTGGATTTAATTTCCTGTTAAGTAACCATGATGAATACTTCCTAATGAAGTTGTTACAGATTTACCCATCAGTGTAATTTTGTTAGAAACAGCATCTGACAACTTTAATTGTGAGACCAGCACTGTTCGAAGTTTCAAGTAGATGTATGTTTTAAGACGATTAAATCTGGTAGCTATTTTGAAGCTCCTGCAAAGCCTCAACAGTGCACACAGGTGGCTGCCTTCAAGACTGATTTTACAGACCTCCATCATTAAAAAAAAAAAAAGAAAGGCTTTTCCATGCAACTTCCATCATTACTTTTGTATAGTCCAATCCCAAATCAGTGAAGTATATCACTTCTGGAAGCCATCTGAAACACAACAATTGCAAAGTTCAACAGAAAAAAAAAAAAAAAAAAATCACATGCATGTGACCCAGACCTCCCTACAGAAGGAATAAGAATGGGTAAGAGGTTTGTGTGGTAGCAGCCGGGCCCAAAACACAAGAAAGAACATGAAACATCAAGTACACAAACAATGCTCAAGTCTCTACCCTAGCACTGTGTCGTTATTAGACATGTGCTTTAGCACCTTCTTGAATTAGGGTCCACATGAAATCTTTTTCCTCTCCCCTCCTTCTAAAATCATAAGATGTTTACTTTTGTTCAGAATAGTATTATTTCTCTTCAAACATGCTGACCAAACTTGCACAGGGTAAGTACCTTTAATAAACACAGACCCTGCTACTGAACATTAATTTGACTATTCCACTCCCCAGACCAGAAAAGCTCTGTATGTACTAACAAACTCCAAAAAGCACTTATGATTATCATAAAAAGGCAACCTACAGAAGATCTTTTAGAAAACAAATTTGGCTTCTATTTATTTGCTTTCTGAGCTTTCCTATTTCTCTGCTATCCACATTCTCAGTCATTCTGAAATCACTAAATCAAATAGGCTGTATAAAGGAAAT
>VYZQ01004483.1:123191-135082 GCA_013400655.1 Mystacornis crossleyi
GCGCCGGGGCTGCCGCGGGCCATGAGGCGCCCGCCTCACTCACCTCGGCGCCCTGCCGGGAGGACCAGGTGCCCGCTGCCGCCGGCGCTCAGCGGCTCGCCCGGGCGAGTGGGGCAGCGCCTCCCGCCGGGGCCCGCGGCATGGGAGAGGAGGGAGGGAGCGGGATGGGATGGAGTGCGGGGGAGGCGCCGCCGGGCCCCGCCCGCGGGCGGGGAGGCGGTGGAGAGGGGCTGCCTTTTGTCCGGGTTCCGATCCTCGCCCCGGCACCGGCATCCCCCGCCCCGTTCGTGCTCCGCGCGAGGCGGCCGGCGGCCCTTTGTGTGCTGGGGCGAGGGAAAGGAGCGGAGCGCTTGTCCCCGCCCCGGGCGCGCCGGCCGCTCTCGCCTCCAGCACCTGTAAGGGCTGGGAAAGCACCGCCGCCTCCTCGCCGCGGGCTACAAAGGGCAGGTGCTCCCCGGGTAGGGAGGGGTTGTTGGAGTGAGGGGCTTTGCGTGCCTTCTTCAGTGAAAAGGGGTTATTTCTAGGAAGGCTGTAGCTACCTGTAGGAATATCGCCTCATCTTTTGGGGAGCTGTGGCACTTACGGACATAGTAGCAGTGAAGTGTCAGCGGTTGGACTTGATGGTCTTGGAGGTCTTTTCCAACCTAAACAATCCCATGGTTCTGTAATAGCAGAGGGGTACACCGTGCGCCACGTGAAGTTTTGCAGCCTCAGTTATGACATTTCCTGGTGTTTCAGTGTTTGGCTCCCAGCGTTTTGTTTTGCTTTTATTGGAATCTGTATATGAAGGTAACAGCACTTTCTGCGTTTACATCTGATCAGACAGTTAAACGGCTGGAAGTGGATTTGTTTTCCCATTATAGAAAGAGAAAAAAAAAGCAACAAGCCAACCAGCAACAGGTATTTGCTTTTTTATTCAGGTATCCCCAAACATCAAAACATTTGCTTTTAAGCAAAACAATGGACAGCACGTGCTGTTGTGTGCTGCATGTATAAACATGTGAGAAACGGGAGCTGCAGAGGAGACGTGTGTTTCATGGGAAGCATCCGAGGTGTGTCCCTGACTGACCACAGGCTTTCCCAATCCCTTCTCCTCTCAGGTGTTCAGCAGTCTTCAACACTACTCTCTATATCCCTGCTGCAACAGTGGTGCTTCATGTTCATGACAATGCAACTGCGAGTTTCAGACGCTAAATTTTCTGAGAAAAATATTCCAGAACTGAGGACAAAGCAGGAGCTACCACATATTTCATGTACTTCCTATTTCTTGAGCGAGAGACTTCTGATTTTTAGAAATACATCAGACAACAGAGATATGCTGTGTACACTTGTCTCCTTAATAACCTGAAATGCTCTTTCTTAAAGTCCAGTGACCCAGGGTAGTGTCAGGAAATGGCTTATGGAAACAAGGTTTTGGTATTTGGCAGCTTCTTAGGGCAGCTTAACCCAAAATGTGGATCAAACAGAACCTGAGCTGCAAGTAGGTTCTAGTAACCAAGTAAGTCTAGGTAACCAAGTCACCTTGGCAGCAGCCATGGTCTGTTCTCCATGAGCTGTCACACGCTCCAGTATGTCATGGGAAAGAGTGACTCTGTGACACTTCACTGCGAAACAGGGGACTGCAGAGAGAAAGTGTAGATTCGGATCACTCTTTTTTCATTATTTTTCAGTACCTCACAAGAACATTTTCTGTGTTGGTTGTCCAGGGAAAAGGGCCAATTGATGATGACATGAAAGAGCAGAGAGGACACCTTAATTTGGAGATACCGTCAAAAATAGCTTTGAAAGAAATTTCTGAAGCACAAGGGAGGCAACAATCAAACAGAGAATCTAGATTTCAGTTCTGTTTTGTGTTGCAGACATTTTTTTATCTCTGTCCCTATAGCTACCCCTAGAGCGGTAAACTAAATGGGGCTAGGTTCAGGGTTAGAGCACAGCGCTGGTCATCCTCTGTACTGTCCCCGGGGTGGTGGTGTCCCCCAGCATGGTTCTGTCCTAGCAAACTGCAGTCCCCGAGGCCCAGCTCAAGGGTCGGCCCGTGCCGGGGCCATTCCCAGCAGACTGTCTGTGTGCAACTGACCTATTTCAGGAGATAAGACTTAGTTGTGCATATGAAATCCGTGTGGTGCCAGCTGGTTCCTGTGCCAAAGGACAGTTCCTGACCTGCTTTTTTTGCTAGTAGAAGCATGAGGTTTTTGACTTCTGTGGTCCCTGCTGTGTTTGGTGTCAAACCAGAACCTTAGGCAGTGGGTGGAGTCAAGCAGTGAGAAGTCATACTGAAGGTCTGAGCATTTTATTGATCGAGCAGTATTTCTGCAGAAATCTTTGCTCAAAGGAAGATACAGTTGCATTGGCTAGTTGTATGAGTGTTTATGGAAGAAATGGATCATATTATGAATAGACTTTTATTATTAATAGACTCAGGAATGTTATTTCTTCTACATAAAATAAAATATATTCATTAATACAACATTGGCTTTTAAAAGAATGCTATACTCCGCGGAAAATACTTTTGTTTTGACTAATGCTAAGAAGCTGGGGTGAATTTCAGCAGGAAGCAGTTACGTTTCAAGCAAATGTCAAGAACAGATGGCGTTTAGGAGGTCTGAAGAAATTAATAAAGAAAGAAAGTAAGTCACTAGAGCAAATGTGTGCTTTCACATTACAACAGCTGAAGGTAAAAGTGGGTTGGAAAGAGACTGAGTTATCTTAAAATACCTGCCCTAAATATGAGGAGTAGGGTGGGATTCCTAGGAATTGTAAACCAATGAAGTATTACAGCTCTAGCAAAAATTGTACCATGGAGCACCTCCTTCACACACACGTACATGGTATTTCTGGTGCTGTCAGTCTGAAAGTGCTATAAGTTAATTAATAGCATGAAATTTTATTAGTATAAGCTGTACCTGTTTCTGCCAGTTATGAAGTCTGTAGGGGCTACAAAATGACAACAGGTTGGCTTTCAGGAACAGATTACTTGAATTGGGTCTATCAAAAATCTGAGAACTTTACTGAGCAACTGGTCTAAACCACAACTTGTACAGAATCAGAAACTGTCTGTAAAATCACAGTAATGTACTGAGAAAAAATACACAGAAAATTAAGACTCAAAGCTGTTATTTGCAGAAGTTCTCCGGGGTAAGTTAGGGAGATTTTTGAAACATAACAAGAATAAATTAGTAACGACGGTATAAGGCTAGAGGAAATACAATTATTTTGTTTTTTTTAATAGATTGACAATGAGTCTTTTCTTTATAATTATAGCAATAGTTAGTGAATGATGTAAACCAATTCTGATTAAAATTAAGGCAGTCTAAAAGAACCTAAATTGAGCAATAGAGATATGTGCAAAAAAACACAGGACTGAAAAATTTATTAGTGGCAAATATAGTGGAAATGTGAATAAACTGGGAAGAGTCAAAACTTTGGAGAATCCCATTGGTAAACTGCACAAATCCATGTTTTTACAATATGTGAGCAAAATATGTTACTAGAAAATCTAGCCTGTCTTCTTAGAGTACACCATGAACATTAACAAACATGGCTTATAGGTTCAGGGAATACTATTGCAATCATACTCTGCTTTCTGATGGTGTTAAGTATCTCCAGAAATTCTTCTTTCCCTGGTATGAAATATTTACTTTAATACAAACCCCAGAACTCAGTAAAAATAACACCAGTCTCTCCATAACTATTAGAAAGACTCTTGATTTCAGGGTTAATCTAGGGCTGAAAATTCAAGTTGAATGTGCTAGCAATACCAGCAGAGGCCATGGTAGTCCTTTTAGCCAATAGTAAGTTCAATTTTATCCAAAGCTTGTTACACAAAAGGCTAGATACTCCTTTTGCGTCCACCAGAGTTCTTGATGAAACACAGGACAATTGCCATAACAAATGGGAAAGAACTGGCTTGGGCAGGAATCGAATGGACAAGACACTCAAATATGTGCAGTGAATAGGAAGAAAGCTAATTAGCTACGAGGAAAAAGCTTTGCACACCAACTGTTCTTTGATGACGTCCCAGAACTCAGTTTAATCAAAAAACAGTGTTCAGGCTTGGGATTTAAAAACCAGATGGTCCAGTGAGAGACTTCTTGCCACTACTTGTGTTGAAGACACACAGGATTCTAGAGATGTCATCCATTATAAATCTACCATTTATTGCCATAATTCTCTGAACCAGTCACTGAAACAAAAGTGAAGATACACTCCAGTCTTGCAAGATATATGAGGAATTAATAAACCAGGACAAACACTATCTCGAGGGAATCAGGTGATAAAAGGAGATTCCTTTGGTGGGACCTTCCTACAGGAAGGTCCTAGGAAACCCATAGCAACAAGAGTGGTGACCAAGGGAAACTATAGCTAACGTGGAGAAAGCCTCTCATTTACCTGGCTTTAAAAGGGCAGATTAAAAAACTCTTCTGATATTATGAAATCTGGAAAGGATTTTTCTGTGCTTTTCCATTCTAATTGAAGCAACACTGTGGCAAGTGTTAGCAGCAAAAAGCAGGCAGAGTTCGTGCAGCTGATGTGCCATAGCTACCCCGCACAGCAGAGCTTTCAGAGAGGGCCTGGAAGAGCAATGCAATTTTTAATGCCTGTCACAAGACAGAAGGTGGTTTTCTGCAGTTATAGGGACATCTTCCCCTATTTTGATTTAACAAGATATTCATGCTGGAAGTGGCCATGGAAAATCTGTCCTGTTGTTTACCTGGGGGGTTGCCACAGAATCAGACTCTTCCACCACTCCTGGTGCCTGTAAAACATATCCAACATGTGGAGCATGTGATTCTCTTTCCTCTCCTCCCTTCCTTCCTTTCAGGGTAACAGGTCAGACGAGGTCTCCTGTTAGCAGTCCCACAGCTGTTAAAGGTATTGGGAGGACTGGGAGATCTGCCTGTAGCCCCAAGTGTCTAAATGGAAGGAAGAAGATTCCCTGGCTAGAGATTTGGGGTTCTGAAGATGCTTTGGTTCTACAAAACTCTACAGCTTCAGGCTGCAAGGTCTGGACCTTTTCAGCTAAATAAATTAGTCCTTATATGTGTACTGGGGACATGGCCACAAGCAACAAAAATCATGTGGGAGGATGAAGTTGTAAGTCCACCCCGCTAATGGCTTGTGCAAGAGCCCCAAATTCTACCTTTGCTAGTCACATTTCAAATTTTGTGTCTCTGTGTCTTTGTTGTCATAGTGACAGAAGGCACCAAGAATATTCTGAGTTTTTTTCTTTGTCATGAATGCAGAACATTCTTTGGCATGTATGTTTTCCCTCCCTCCTGGTTGCTTTTTTCCTTCACTTCCCCAAGAGCTTAAAAAGAAAAAAAATGAAATAATTGAGTTCACTGTGCTTATGTTCAGTAAATTAGACAGTAAATACAAACATACACAAACAGTACATACTAAAGAACTTGGGCTGAATGTCATGATTAAAATTATGTTGCAGATACTATTTGTTTTTATTTTCAGTGACTACCCAACAGGAAATCTCCTGCCGGTTGTAATGAGAGGATAGATACCTGCATTGAACACAAACAGCTGTAAGTGCCTGAACCTGAACCTCACATTTGACTTCTTCGATCAGATTTTGATGTTGAGTTGTTCAAATACACAACACCCACTTAATTCTGCTTGTGCAGAGAAGAGGCAGAGAGGGAGAGGGGACTGGAAAAGTTCCTGGGACTAGAAACATAGTGTGCTTTGGTCTGCAGTACGTGAGGCAGGGATTTCAAAGTCATAGGTGCTGCTGTCTTGTTCTGTGGGAAACACAATCCAGGTCAGAGTTTTGAGCTGTGCACTATGAAACAACTGAAACAAAACAATGAAGACTCATAGTAAAGAAAAGAAATTGTTTGGGACTGAACAAAACCCATGGACTTTTAAAATATTAGTAGAGCATGTTAGTTTTGAGTACTTCTGGTGTGGTGGTAGAGAATAAATGGATTTGCAACCCATGAACACTGTTAGAAGAGAGGTGTGACATGGCAGTAAGATGAAATGTCTGTGAACAGTAATGTTAAGGTGAGGTGCAGGCAAATGTTCAAATGGACATTCATCAGATTTACAGGTCAACCCACATGAGAGGATGCCTGAACTCCACTGTGGAACAGTGAAATTTATTTTTATGCCACTCTAACTTTCCTAACTCCCAAGCTGACATACTTTCATGTAACACCAGCAGTGTCCACATATAGATGAGAAAACATATCAGTGACAAGAGTACAGTGAGATTTATAGTGCCTGGCTGCAGTAGTCAGGGCTTTTCACACAACATCCACTTTCCTCCCTAAACCAGTAGAATTCCAAATATAGTGTCTTGGGTCAATACCTGGATATAAAATTATTTACATCAGGATTGGTAACTGTGCATCTCTGTGACATGTAAGGGGAATGTAAATCTTCATAGACTGAAGCAGTTGAAAAGTTAATAGTGTGGTTGGCAATTAACCTTATGGAAAACACAAGTAGCTTCTAGCAACAGCTCTTAAGCAATGAGTCAGGGTGGAAGGAGCCTTCTGGAATGAGAAGATTAGTTACCAGTGAAATTAAGATCTCAACTTTCTGTATTTCACTGTTCATACACATTTGGAAATAAAGTGTTGGAAATAAAGATGTTGAACTACATCTGGATATATAAGATGCCAACGCTGAGTGCATGAATATTATTCAGATAGCACATGAAAATATTTATGGACTCAGGATAATTGAATGATATAATCATGACTGATGCAGAACCAGATCAGTAGGAAATCAGAGTGAAATGTATCTTTTGGATATGGGTAAGAATTTCCTTGGTGGCAGTGGTGTTAGAATTTAAATAGCCATCCCCTTTCTATGTTAGCTTAAAAGCTTTGGGCATGTATGAAAAGAGACCTTTTCTCTTGTCAAGACAAAATTGTAGGATACAGGTAGTTTGCAATAAATTAAGTGGGTTAAAAATTCCCTTTTCCCCCAATACCTTCAAATTACAAATTTTCAAAAGGAAAGAAAAATTTAGTATGTCGCATGAGACCATGTATCCTTTTGGAACAATTTGCATGAATGGACTCAGTAGGGAGAAGGTTAATTTCCCGAACATACCCAATTTCAGTAAAGAAAAGGATGGCTGAACTTACTTTTAATTTGCTGAGAAAGAGGCCTGGGAAAAGCAGGATGAAGACGAGCGATTATCTCCCACATGAGATGGGGACACACAGAGTTTGTGGTGTTTCTGTGCATGTGTTCAAGTACTTTTGATGCCTTAGGTTTTAACTTCTATATTTTTCAAATCCTGTATTGCCTAGTGTGTAACTCTGAAGTCTCTTACAGCTTGTTTGCTGCTCTCTTAGGCCAGATAGACACAACAAAGCTTCTCTGAGCTTGCTATTCAAGGACACTCGGGCCGTCCGAGGCCTAAAGGTGGAAACTAGGACCAGGAGAGAGGTGGAGAAATGGAAGAGAGCTAAAGTTTTAATTGGTGAATTTATGCTGATATGCAAATGGACCAAACCTATAACAGTGTAAAGAACTCGTGACCTGTCATCCATCTTGGGGTCCATTTTATGGAAGCAGCCTCTGGCTCCCCAGGGTGTACCTTGAAGGCCCTTCAAATAAATACCCACCTTTATTCCCTTACTCTTGGCTAGTCTCTGTTTCTAGGTGGCTGGAGAAGGCAACAATTACACTGTTACACTTTTTAGATAACAAAATTGAAATATTTTCATTTTTTTCTTTATTGTTATTAAATTGAGACAATAATTAAGCTTTCAATATAAACACTAAGAAATGACCCTAATTTAACAGTGCATACCACATGCAATCAAAGAATCACAGTTTACCATTTCGAATCCATTGTAGTCATTGCTTAGGTCAACGTGAACTAGAGAGGAGCTAGATTTTCATCAGACAAATATATCAGAATGGACTCTAAACTCTGTACTTTAATAGATCATTACAAAGACCCACATATTCAAAAGTAATTATAATTAGCCATTAATTAATGTAATGTAGGATACCTGCTCAATATTTTATGAGTCAAATACCCATGACCTAAAAGTTGTTGCAAAATCATACAGGAAAAATGATCAGAAAAATTATTATTTTTGTAGAGATGATTGAGAAGGTTGAGGACTATCTAAAAAACCAGATGGATAAGAATGAGCAAGGTAAATGTAATTATAAATAGTATAAAGAATGTAGATTTAAAAAAAATTATAGCATAAAATGCCAGAAGGACCTTAAAAAATTCAGGTGGCAACTATAAATCCTACTAAGATATACTCTGGTCCCAAGACATGTGAAAATGTGGAACTTTTTGGTACATCCTGATTACTGAAAATTAAATTTAGCAAGATTTAAATAACCATTTAACATTTTTAAAGAATGTTTGGTACTATTGNAAAACTTGTTAAACCTAGATGGGTACACTGGACACCTGATAAACTGATCTGTATAATGAAGGAAGTTAATCGATATACTTGGTTTTATCCCTATCTTATCATTTCCTAGTGTAAATGAAGCCTTTAAATGGGCATGGGTTTTGCTTTAGGCATTTGAATAAAATGAAAATTAATACACCTGTATGTGCAGTGGAAACACACAAGAATAAAGCTTTAATAGAATAGTCAAATACTGTTTCTAAATTCCTGTAGAGTATCACCTGAGGAAATCAGAATATTAGAAAAACAAAACCAAGGAACTTCAGTCTGTCTCCAACCTACCTCACTTCATATCAAGATAACCTTCAGGAAGGATTTTATAGAGCAGTGTTGCATATATTGCAGAAAAAAAGTGTAGTCTCACTGTAGAGCATAAAAATTAGTTTTCAATTAATTCTATAATGTAACTTACTAAAAGAGCACAATTTAAGAGATAATGGAGAACACATAGTATTTGATTTAGAATACTGTTCAGGAGTTATATTATTTTCTATCCTTTTTTCCTTTAAATAAGTAAATATATTTTTATGTGCAAAATAAAAAGTTGTGTGGTAATGTGTCCGTATTGGTACTGTGTTCTTCCTGAAATCCAGATACATCATCACATTATTTTTTTCAAAAACAGTTTCAATGTAATATCTAATTGCAATTCATGCTTTTTTTTTCTTTGCATGAATAAAGGGAAAAACATCTTCCATACTGACATATCCCCTTCAAAGTACCTTCTCTAGAAGTTCATTCAGTAGAAACACAAAATTTCTTGATGTACAAAAGGGAGATAGGTACAGCATTCTTGTATTGTTTAGATAAAAATTTCATATAAATACAAACCCATTCCTCTGAAACCTTTATTGTGGGAAGTGCAAAATCAATACAGAAGTAAAGGCCTGAGCATTCTACGTATCCTCAGAGCAGCAGAGGGAGGGACCACACCTGAACTGCTTTGTGGAGGCTGTCTGGGATACCTTCACACTGACAGAGCCAATACACTATGGAGCCTTTAATGGTTTTGAAACTGCAGCAAGTTCTGTAATATTGTATCACCAAATGAAATAAAATCATGATCTTTCTGTGCACCCAGCCTCTTCTGTAAGAATCTATGAACACTGCTACCAACTCATATGCCAGAGCATGTTGTTTTTTACTTTAGTTTCTTTAAATTGACAACATTGCAAAAGAAAAGAGAAATAGCTCTGGGTACCTCACACAGCAGAACTGTAAGGAAATGTAGCAGACCTTCTCACGTGTAGCTTTTGAGTTTACTTTGGAAAGAACCTTAGCACTTACTCAATTTGTCCTGGAGGAACAAAGCTCTCCTGGACTGGTACCAATTTCTATTAGTTTTGGAACAACCCCCCACCCCCCAGCTCATGTTCCAGCCCTTCTTTGAATATCCTTTTGTTAGCTTGCTTTTTTAGCTGACTTCACACACTCTGAAAATTGCAGAATTACAGAACGGGTAGGGTTGGAACGGATCTCTGGAGATCACCCAGGGTCACCTAGAGCAGGTGACGCAGGAATGTGTCCAGGTGGGTTCTGAATGTCTCCAGAGAGGGAGACTCCATGAGCTTCCTGGGCAGCCTGTTCAGTGCTCTGCCACTCTCAATGTAAAGAAGTTCTTCCTCATGTTGAGTACAAACTTCTTGTGTTTTAGTTTATGGCTACTCCTCCTCGTCCTGTCACTGGGCAATGCCACAAAGAGCCTGGCACCATCCTCTTGACACCCACCTTTGAGATATTTATCTGTATTGATGAGATCCCCTCTCACTCTTCTCTTCTCTAGACTAAACAGGTCCGACTCCTGCAGTCTCTCATAAGAGAGATGCTCCAAGTCTCCTTAATAATTTTTGTGGTGCTCCACTTGACCCTCTCCAGTATGAGACAAACATATTCAATAACAGAATCAAACACTCATTCTGTTTAGTTATATACTTACATTTTATTACAGACTAATATGAAACCATCTCATATTCATACTAGAATTACTGTAATTATTTGTGAGCAAACTTAAACCAGTCTTGAATGTTTATATTTATTGCAAGCAGATTTGTATCTCCTGCTTATATAGTCTACATAAGGATCCAAAATGTGGCTGAATATAAACAAGTTATATTTGGTTGTCTACAGAAATAAAAGTTAAAAATAGCACTGAAAAGAAACTTTACAGTAATGTATTCACACATTGACTTCAAATCAAATAAATGAAGTAGTATAGGATAATCTGAACATTAGATTTGAAGGCTGATTTATTTTCAAATAAATGCACCTAAAATTGTTCAATTAAAAATNTTCAATTAAAAATAAGTGTCAGTATTTGGTGCTGATGACTACAGACATCTTTAATGTTTAAAGCACAGATAACTACCCCCATCCCCATACAGCAACTTTCGCAGATTCTACTTTACATTAGATCATGAAAGAACATCTAAGATGCAAAGTGTATATAGCACAGAATTTATGTCCGAGACAATACAGATTGAAATCCTGTGGATTTTCATAAGGTAAAAAATTAAAGCTATCTAAACTGATTTTTTGATTATTCTGCAAAGTAGAATCATGTATGTTTTCACTTTTGTAATACTTCCACAAATTTCCATTAAAGCTTTTTTAACAGAGACAGTAGCATGAACACAATGATCCCACTGGCTTCCAAAAGAAAAGTAGCGCAGCTCCTCAATTAAGCTATTTTTGTCCTCCTATTTTTGCAAGCCAGTTGGGTCAAGACAAACAGGCTAATGCAAGCAAGAAAGTAAACTGTAAGCTTGTACATTAAGTGGCTGAACAAACAATTATTGTACATGGTAAAACAAAAAACATATTTTGCCACAAGCCACTGCAGGAATATATGAACTTCTGTGGCCAAAAAGCTTGAAATACTTTCTAAGTCTTCACATACATTTGGTTAGTGCTTACCAGTTTCAAGACATTTATAGAAGCAGTTATGGAGACATTATGCTGTTAAAGCTGCAACAATTTAAACGAGGCAAGTTAGAAGGTTACATAGATTTTTAGACCTTTCCTCTTTCTTCTTTTTTCTTCATACATAAAAATCTGGCTCCTTTCCGTGTCCCATCCATAATTAAACACTCTAATGCATTCTGATCTAATTTCTACTTTTTCATCTTTGTATATTTTGCAGTGAAACTCCCAAGTTAACACCTGCTGCAGTAGACTAGGTTTACATGGCAATAGTAACAGGGACTGAAGCAAAAACACATCAAGTGAAGCCAGGTTGATGTTTTATGTTCATTTCAATAAACAGTCTATTTTAACAAACAAACAGCACCAACTTTTAAAGGTAAAAGTATTGCTAAATCAAAGCAGAAACTTCCACTTAAATTCAAGCATTGTTTCCCCTCCAAAAAATGCCACGTTTAACCGAAATTTCTCAAACACATATATAGGTGTTTCAGCCTGAACAATGTTGTCAACAATATCTAAGTGCAGGGCTACATGAAGTTTGCAATGAACTGC
>VYZQ01004484.1:0-15267 GCA_013400655.1 Mystacornis crossleyi
GCTCTGCTCCCAGGGAACAAGGATGAAAGGAAATGGTGAAAAATTTGGGAATCAGGAAGACTGTGTTCCTTAGAAATGTGCGAAAGATTGTAAAACCCCACCAAATGAAACTTTTATTTTCTCCTAAATTAATTTATCCTACCTAATGGTCATTATTGAACAACCCTCTGATGATTTTTCCTGTATTTTATTCTGGAGCAGACTCTCCAAATTTTTTTCATGTCTAAAATTAATTTTCACCTCAGAGATTTTTTTTTTTTAATTTTTAACTTACAAATAACTCATTGAAACAGACTGAAAATCCCACTTGGACAGAAACTTTCCAGCTCTTCAATGAAAAATGAATCTTTATTGATAAAAGCGTTTCCTTTGGAAAGAACATTTGGAAAACCAAAGCGTAAACTGGAAAATTATGAGGCTTTCATAAGCGTGGACGTTTTAGTTGGATTTTTTTAACATCTTTTCCATTAGGGATTTTATTGTCAAATTCAAAAGTGCTTTTAGGATTGCCATTCCTGCCTTGGAAGCAGCTGCCAAATGGAAATGGAATATAATTGAAAACCAACCCCCACTTTCCTTGCTTCCAGGTGGACCTTCCAAATGAATTCCTGAAATTCTTTTTTTTTTTTTTTTTACCCCCTCCTCTTTCTGCGCCTTCCTTTACAGGGAGCTGAAATTCCATCGGAGGGAAGTCCTCAACCAGGTTAATTAATTAATTGGTGCCCCCTGAGCCTCCTTTTCCCCAGGCTGAGCCCCTTTCCCAGCTCCGTCCCCATCCCTGGACACGCTCCAGCCCCTCCGTGTTCCTCGTCGTGGGATGCCACAGGGTCACACCTTTGGATATTTTTAACGTCATTCCCCAGGGAAGAGGCACCCACGGGTCTGATAATGTCCATGGTGGAACTAGAGAAGGTGTTTTCCAACCTCAGACCAGGAATGATGGTCTGGAAGAGCTCCTTGCTGCAGCTGGACATCCAGAGAGCTGGGCCCGGACGCTCCCGCTGGGAATGTGGCCGGAGGAACTTGGGAGAAACGTTTGGATTCTCGTTTGTTGCGGATCTCACAAAGAACATCCAGCAGAACTGAGAAGCTGTGGCTGCCCCTGGATCCCTGGAAGCGTCCGAGGCCAGGTTGGACGGGGCTTGGAGCAGCCTGGGAGAGTGGGAGGTGTCCCTGGATAGAAGCGGATGGGATTTAAGGCCCTTCCGACCCAAACCATTCCCTGATTCTTCTCACATCCACAAAGGTGCCTGTCTCAGGAGCTGTGCTGGCTCCAGAGCCAACTCAATTTACTCGAAAACCTAAATCCCACTTGAAAACGCCACTCCAGGATTGAAATCCGGATGTTCTTCCCTCAGGAACCCAACGGCAAACAGGCCTCGAGTGCTTTAAGGAGATTCCTGCGAAGCTTCTGCTCCGCCTGGAGCGTGCCCGGCAAATTCTGCGGGAGCAGCGACCTCCTCCTTGTCCAGGGATATAAATAGAGCCTCTCCTGCATGGAATGAATCCTAAATATTTACCTTCCCGAAATAGCAGCTGCAGGAGAGGGAAGGTCCAGGCTCGGGAGCAAAATCCTCGGCACGAGCGGTGTGGCGTCACCAGCTGAGAGGTGACAAATCCAGGATTCTAGGATTCCCAGGAAGCCAGGAATCCTGCCAGGGGTAAGGTGTGAATCCCAATATCCACATTTACAGTGGAAGAGGGAATACGTTGGACCTTACGGATTCCAGCTCGGTTTTACGGATGCTGGCAGCCCCTGACGGTGTCTGCTCGGAGATGGGGACTGGAGAAATAATTGACAAATCTGAGGGATGAATTTATTCCTTCTGGCTTGGGGCTGGCATATTTTTATCCTGGGATAATGAAGAGCAAAATGCAGCAAATTTGGCACTCAGTCTGTGCTTGCAGCTCATTTAAGGGAGAGGGAAAGGTGGGAATGTCATGCTCCGAATCCCAGCAGGATTTTGCGTTTTGCTGTGTTTTAAGATTTAAAGCCTTTCTGCACCTCCACAGGTGCCCAGGCTGATCCTCCTCCTGAGGTTTTCCAAGAATTCGGAGAGTGAGGAGGGAGCCAGGTGCATCCTCAGCTCCTGCAGCCTCCTGTTGGATCACACCTCCTTCTCCCACGGGAATATCGGGAATTCCTCAGAGGGGCCTCAGGCCCCTCTGCCACTGCTTTTCCTTGGCACGGTTCCTGGCTCGTGGTGTTTTTATGGAAATGACTTTGAAAATTGCTGATGTCTGGGTATGGGGCCAGGAGGAAATCTTTCCTTGGGATTTGCGTCCTTTTCCTGCTGCTCTTGCATCAGGACAAGGTCAGTGTTATAAAATCCTGGAATTCCGGAATGGTTTGGATTGGAAGGAAGCTTAAAAATCATCTCACCCCACCCCTGCCGTGGCAGGGACACCTCCCACTGTCCCAGGCTGTTCCAAACCCCGTCCAACCTGGCCTGGGACACTTCCAGGGATCCAGGGGCAGCCACAGCTTTTCTGGGAATTCTATTCCAGGGCCTCCCCACCTTCCCAGCCAGGAATCCCTTCCCAGTATCTGACACAAATTTCCCCTCTTTCATTTCATGAACCCATTCCCCCTTTTCCTGGCACTCCATGTCCTTTTCCAAAATCCCTTTTCAACTTCCTTGTGCCCCTTTGGGCCCTGGAAGGGGCTCTGAGATCTCCTGAGCCGCTTCTTCTCCCCACTGGAATTAATCAGTCATAATTACTACCAGTCATCATTAAAATAAATCCATTTTTTTTTCTGGTTTGCGAGCTCTCACCGCTTGTCCCTGATCCACAGGGTTCAGGACCACTTGGAATAATGAAAGAAGGAGCCAAGCCCTGGGAGATTTTCCAGCAGGAGGACGGGCGAGAAGATCCAGAGGCTGCCCAAACCCCTGGGAATGAGCTGTGGAGAGGCTGAGGCGGTGAGAGCCCTCTTGGCACCAATTTATCATTCCAACCGAGCGGCATCCCATCGTCGGCTCCGCATGGAATGAGAGCTCGGGAGCCGTGCCAGAGCATCCTGGATCTGTTTCAACTCGAGTTCGCTCCTGTTTTTTAGGAGAGGGATGCTTGTGAATTAATAACCTGACAGGTTTTTGGTTTTTTTAACTTCCTTCAGCAGATGTCCAGAAAGGCAGAAGATCTGGAGGGGAAGAGGGAATATGGGCATGGAAAAGGAAGGAGAGGAACAGGCTGAGGCTGGTTTTATTTGACAGTTTCCCAAAGATCCGTTCCTTTCTGTGGGATCGGTGGGAATTAATGCGGGTATTGATTAACAACAAGCTCGGCAAGGCCTTGGCTTGGGAGGGTGACAAATAAATGAGAGTTTGGCTGCTCAGAGGATTTTCTGAACCAGAATGAGTTCAGTTGGAATCCTGGAATGGTTTGGGTGGAAGGAGCCTTAAATCCCATCCCATCCCACCCATTCCATGGGCAGGGACACCTCCCACCATCCCAGGCTGCTCCAATGTCCAGCCTGGCCTTGGGCACTTCCAGGGATCCAGGGGCAGCCACAGCTGCTCTGGGAATTCTCTTCCAACCTCTCCCCACCCTCCCAGCCAGGAATTCCTTCCCAATATCCAACCTAAATCTCCCCTCTGTCAGTTTGGACCCATTTCCCTGTCCTGTCCCTCCAGTTCCTGGAGGAACTGTCCCTCTCCAGCTCCCTGGAGCCCCTTGGGATCCTGGAAGGAGCTGTGAGGTCTCCACTCAACCTTCTCCTCTCCAGGCTGAACATTCCCAGCTCTCCCAGCCTTTCCACACAGGGAAGGTTCTTCAGTCCCTTTATCAACTCCGTGGCCTCCTCTGGACTTGCTCCAACAATTCCAAACCCTTCTTTTGTTGGGGACCCCACCCCTGTGCACGGCGTTCCAGGTGGGACCTCAGGAGAGCTGCTTTGCCCCTGTGTGGCCATTCCATGGCACCGAGGGTTTGGGATCAACCACCTAATTGGGAATTTCTTCCAGTATCCCCAGCACATTCCAGTGAAGCGATTTTTTCCCGTGGCACAGCTGTGGGTGCAGCATTCCAGGGAATCCCTCTATTAATGTTTATCCCGTTTCTTCCCCAGCGTCCCGCTTCCAGCAGCCTGGAAACGCAGTGCTGATGTCTCCACCGTGCTCTCGCTGGGATCGCTGGGAAAATTCCCCCTCAAAATCCCCAGGAAGCCCAGCAGGAATCACGGATGGCGAAGCTTTGTGCTCGTGCGCCAGCAGAGACGTCGCCCTAAAAACCGGTTTGCTCCAAGGAATTTCCTGCAGAGAAGCAGCTGCTCTTTCCCAGAAGGAATTTTCTCTTGAAAGGCTTTTACCTAAACACTCACTTCCCACGGGCGTTTTCGCCCGGAATGGAGACGCAGCCGAAACTCTGTTGGTTCATTCGGAAAAATAGAAGAGGGCTTTTACTGGATTTATTTCCTGCACCAGGCATTTACTCCATGGGAAATAATCGACAGAATTATTTGCTGGACTACATTTGGAGAGGATATGCGCAGGATTTATTTTCCCTCCTCTTTATCTGTTTTGTCTGGAGGTCAAAATTGTAGCAGTGCGCTCTCTTAAGGTTCTAGGGAACAGCATCAGTGACCTGGGGCTTGGTATTCCAGGGAATTTTGGGGTTGGTGTTGCTCTGTGAGTGCCTCTTCCCAACCAAGGAAGAGGAGCAGGGCCCAGGACACAAATCCCGAGTTCTCTCCCTCCTGCTCAGGAGGTCTCAGTTCCAGCTCGTTGTTCCCAAAAGGAGACGGTGAGGGATTAATGGTTTTGGGATGGAAGAGGGTGGGTTTTGGCGGGATTTTGGGAATTGGGAATTCCTGGCTGGGAGGGTGGAGAGGAGCTGGGATGGAATTCCCAGAGCAGCTGTGGCTGCCCCTGGATCCCTGGAATGTCCAAGGCCAGGCTGGACACTGGGGCTGGGAGCAGCCTGGGGCAGTGGGAGGTGTCCCTGCCCATGGCAGGGGTGGGATGGAATGGGATTTAAGGTCTCTTCCACCTAAACCATTCCAGAATTCTTTGACCAGGACAGTCTCCCACCCTTTGATCCCTTCATCCATAGGGACGGCGGCCAGGGGCACGTTTGGATCTCCAGGCTCCTGGCCAGCAGCAGGACGAAATGACTGTGGATTTTGTTGCTTTATAATGGAATTATTTCCGGAAGGTCCAGGGGAGGACAGAGGGACATCATGGACTAGCCTGGCATCACATGGATTGGCGTTCCACAGACCTATGGGAACAGGGACTGAACAACAAAAAAATCATGGAACGGTGGTTTGGGCCGGAAAGGACCCCAAGGGTGATCCCATCCCACCCCCTTCCTCTATCCCAGGGTGCTCCAAGCCCTGCCCAACCCAGCCTTGGACACTTCCAGGGATCCAGGGGCCTCCACAGCTTCTCTGGGGAGCTTTAAACTCCGTTCTCTATTTTATATTCCTCCTTCCCTGTGGCAGCAGGTTTTTATCCGAAAGCCCCTTCCAGCAGCCCCCGAATCCAGTGGGTGTGATCCAGCCCGGGGATGTTCCCTCGTTTATTCCCAGCCTAGGGGAATATTGACTTCCCTGCTAAATATTCCACATCCCACGCCTCAGTTGAGGTATTAAATTCACAATATTAAAATTTTATGGAGAACATCTCCAGATATTCCTCTCAATTAATATTATGCCTGACCAGGATCCAGCCCAGCCCTTGAGGTCCTTCACTCCGAGTCCTTCGGCCCAAGGTTGGATTTGAAGATCTTGGAGGTCTTTCCCAACTTCAGGGATTCTTTGTTCCCATCATTTCTTTTGCAGGAATTCCGGCAGCGAGGAAATCAGAGGGAATTTCGGAATCCTGCTACAGAACTCCAGTCATCCGGGGAAAGACATCCGGGAAATCTGGGAATATCCCTGCTGGGGGATTTGACTGGAATGTGTGTGCGGCAGGGATTTGAATCCTGAAATCCTTCACTGCGTTTTTGGAGGCTCTTTTGGGAGCAGGGAAGGCAGAGCTGCTACTGGGGGGTTTTATATTTTAGGCTGTTTTAGCCTAAGCAGTAAAACATGTTTAGGTTGGTGTTTTCCCTTGGATTTTACCGGGATAATGACAATTCCAGTGTCTGGATAAATTGCAAACCGACCTCCCTTAGTGCAAAAATAGGAGTCTTAGTTCTTATAGGAGTCATAGCTAAATAAGAGTTTATAAATTGGGAGGGAAATGTGATTTCTTTTGTGCCGGACAGAGGGGCTGGGTTTGTCCTTGGGCATTTTTCCTCCACTCTCCCGACACTCCGGTGCTGATGGAAATATTCCTGCAGGAAAACTTGTAATTCCTTTGTATTTGCTTTAAAATAATTGGATAAAAACGAGCTTGAGTTAGAGAATTCCAGAAGGGTTTGGGTTGGGAGGGAGCCTGAAGGTTATCCCATTCCACCCATTCCATGGGCAGGGACCATCCCAGGCTACTCCAGCCCAGCCTTGGACACTTCCAGGGATCCAGGGGCAGCCACAGCTTCCCTGGGAATTCCAGCCCAGCCAGGAATTCCCAATTCCCAATCTCCCATCCAGCCCTGCCCTCCCTCATTTTGGAGCCATTCCCTGTATCCTGTCCCTCCATCCCTTGGAATTCCTCTCTCTCCATCTTTCCTGCGGCTTCTTCAGGCACTGGGATGTCACCCTGAGGTCACCCCAAGGCTTCTCCTGTCCAGCTGGACAATCCCAGTTCTCCCCTCTGAATTAAACCCCCCCAAAAAATGGGATAAAAAAATAAATGCTCCTTCCCACGTTGTAAAAGTTTGAGAATTATTTGTTTAAGTCATGGCTGGGGCCTGACTTTTTATGTCGTTATCAATTAAGTAATTAACTTGTGCCGGCCTGGGCTCTCCGACCTCGCTCCCTGCTCCCAGGATCAATACCTGATCCTGCTCTGCGCATCCACGTTTGCACCTATAAATTAGGGAATTATTAATTAAAGCGCATCCTGGAATGCACGAGGAGCCCTTAATTCAGCAGCAGCTGCACACAGGAAGTATTGGGGGTTAAAATGCAGATTTTAAACTGAACTCGGCCTTTGGGCTCCGTCCTTGCCGTCAGCCAGGCCCGTAAAAATATTCTGAGCAAAATTTAGATATTTCGTCATCGGAACGGGAGCTGGACCAGGTTTTTAACTTCCAAATAAGGAGGCAGCCAGTTAAAACAGGAGCCGATAAATCACGGAATTCCAGCAGTGTCGTTGCTGCTCCGGGAGCGACGGATCCGGCGCCGAATTCCAGCTTCAAAATTCTGCTTATTTTTAGCCAGGCAGGTTTAGGAAAGGAAGAAATCCCCTTATCAGGGAATGGGGAAGGATGGAGATTGCACAGGGTGGGGGAAAATGGGTGCCGATTCCAGCAGGAATTCTGCACCCTCCGTTTTGTTTCAGGAAGAATGGATTCCCATCCGAAGATGGGAGATGTTTTTCACGGCACTGTGGGAAGTGGCCAATTCCCAGTCACTTCCCAACTGGATCAGCTCCAAGGAGGACGATTAACTCCTGCTCATCCAAAGCCAGGACAGGTATAAAGGAATTTAAATTTAAACAAATCCAAGGTTTGGATCCATCTATAAAAGGGTTCGGAAGCTCCCAGATCTCAGTTTGCAGCCTGGATCCGTCTTTTCCAGCAGGAATTACAGATATTTCTGGAATGACAGGCGACACAGAGCTCTGGTGCAATCAGCATCCAGGCTGGATATCAGAAATCCGGGAATAAGCAGAGATAAATCCCCAAGTCCATGGCTATCAATAAAAACATGGAATACGAGAACCCGGATTTTAACAGGAATGGATGCGATTCCCATGGGAATGACAGTGCTGAGGGAAATAAAGGTTTAATAACTGAGCGGCACTGATTTATTATGGTTATTTTATGCCTTTTGCTCCCATTTTTCCAATTTCTGGGGTTGGTTTGCACACACAGAACGCAGCCCATTGTTCGTTGCTGCCCTGCCCGACTAATTACGCTTAATTTTGGCACTTCCTCGTGCTTTAATTAAGAACTGTTTGCGTTTCCAGAGCATGCACAGAGCCAAAGTTTGCCTTTTTAATTAAAAGCACAAAGCAAACGAGGATGTTGTGGGAGGAATGGGAATGAAGCTCCAGTGAGCAGGGAAGGGCAGGGATAAAGTTCAGCGCCGGCGAACTTTAATGCCAGCGGTGCAAAATGCGACTAATTAGGCAAGAGCTAATTGTTGGCATGGAGAAGGAGCTACAACCTCCTCTGTCATCCTGACGAGGCGGGGGAATCTCTCCTCCCGTCCAAGGGAAGTGCTGGAATTCGGGATTGCACAAAGGGCTGCACCTTTGTGATGGAAATCGGCGGCGGAACACTGAGGGCGCCTCTGCTCACGCGGAAAAATCGGATTTCACGGGATGTTCCCCGGGAGCAAACACTCCGAGGGGATTGAATGCCCCCGGAATGGGTTTAAGGAGCTGCTGTGAGGCCGCACTCGTGGCACTTAATGAAAATTTCGGGATGGTGTTGTGGCCATCTCAATTCCCAAATTGTGGGAATTTTGGGAGTGAATCTCCCTCACAGGATTGCAAAAGAATCAGCACCGGGAAGGGAAAATCTAGCAGGGATATGAGAATAAAAGCTGGGATAGTGGGAAGTGTCCTTGCCCGTGAGCGGTGGGACTGGATGGGCTTTTAGGGCCCTTCCCATTCTGGGATTCCTTGACTTCCAGGTTGCAGTGTCCGAATCCATCAGGACACACTTTTCCATAGTGTCCCTACTGCTTGTCCATAGCAACTGCTGCCAAATGGAAATACCAAAGAATTTTCAAATATTTGCTTGGTCTGAGTCCACAAATCCTCACACCAGGCAGCCTTGGGATTTCTGGGAAGTTTGGAATATTTTCGGTATCGACAGAAATCGAAAGCTTTTCCCTGCCATGGAAAAAAGGGCCTCAAGTTGCACCAGGAGAGGTTTAGGTTGGATATTGGGGAAGATTTCCTCATGGAAAGGGTTGTCCAGCCCTGGCACCGCTGCCCAGGGCAGTGCTGGAGTCCCCATTCCTGGAGAGATTTAAAATCCATGTGGATGTGGCTTCCAAACAGCTTTTGGTCCTTCTCTCGCACAGCCTTTCCTATCCTGTGGCAGTGGCGGGAGGCAGCTCCTGCTGGAGATGGTCTTCCCAGTCCTGGTGCTCCAGCAGCTTTTAGGAATTACTTTTATTCCAGGCGAAATGAAATATGTGTCAGCAAAGTGATGATCCCTCATAATTCCCGTTATGTCATTCCTGATATTTATACACCCCGGCCTCCAAAAAATATTGGAAAGGACCTCCAAGATCACCCCATGGGCAGGGAGATGTTTCCTTCATTGCCTGTAGAGGCGATCCTCGGATCGCTGCACTCGGGAGACCTTGGCGAGCTGGAGGATGAACCATTTCCAGGATCTTTGGGCCCAAGCTTTTCCTTGGGAATGGCACAGGGATGTTCTTCCTTGCTGTGGTGAAAGTCCCAGGGAAGAACTTCCAAGGACTCCTGTGGAGGCTCTCAGCATGTCCTGGTGGATGGGGACCTGTCCCCTCCTGGTGGCACAGCACTGTCACCAGATTCCCTTCGAGACTGTGTCGAGGACACGCAACCGGCAGAAGTTTCTGGTTTATTTTATCTTTATTTATCTTTATTTATCTTTATTTTGTCTTCTCCTCCCTCTTTGGAGCTTGGTGGCTTCCTGAGCTCCCCTTCAGGCAGAAAATTCCTGAGGAATCAGCTCTGGGATCAAGTCCATCCTTGTTTTTTCTGGGGACAAAGTCACTTAAAGTCACCAAGGAAATTTAGTGGCAGCAGGCACAAAACTGGGCCCCAGCCTGCAGACACCAGAGGGTTGTGGTGGCCACCAGGGCAAAGGGTGATGGTGACCACCAGCCCAAAGACTGGTGGTGACCACCAGGCCGAAGGGTGGTGGTGGCCACTAGGCCAAAGATTGGTGGTGACCACCAGGCCAAAGGGTGGTGGTGACCACCAGGCCAAAGGGTGATGGTGACCACCAGGCCAAAGGGTGGTGGTGGCCACTAGGCCAAAGGGTGGTGGTGGCCACCAGGCCAAAGATTGGTGGTGGCCACCAGCCCAAAGATTGGTGGTGACCACCAGGCCAAAGGGTGGTGGTGGCCACTGGTCATCCCCACCACTGGCCACAGGACACCGAAGATCCTGATGTTTGGTGGACCTTATTCCCACACCACTGTTGGTCCTGGAGGCATCATCAGAGACCTGGAACATGGAAAGTGTCCCAAACCATGGCAGGGCTTGGAATGAGAGGATCTCTGAGATCCCTTCCAGCCCAAACTTCCCTGGGATTCTGGGATAAAAGCAGGAACATTTCATCTTGGAGTGCACCCAAAGATGCCCTCCCCAAACTTCACCTGCAGCTCCAGGGATGGGTTTGGGGTGGTCTTGTCCATACAAGGAATGTGTGGAACGCTGAATATTAATTAATGGGATCAATCATTTGGAGTCCTTCCCATATCTTTGGCTGCATTAATTAAAGGGATGAGTTAATGGCACCACCTCCTCTTCTTCCTGAATCCGTTCCCACCCAGGGAGCTGCTGGAAGTCGGGATTTTCTCCACGGAGCTGGATGAACTCCAGGCCAAACCCTTCCATCGCATTCCAAGGCGTTAGCACGGGAATTAGCACCAATCTATTCGTTTATCCGTGCGTTCCTGATCCCTTTCCATTCCCAACATCCTTCCAATTTCTTTCCCAACCTTCATTTGTCTCCGGCTCATCCTTTTGTGCCCTGACAATAATTCCGGAGGTTCCCAATCCAATCCCTACCCTGGCCTCAGCTGTGTATTGACATTTTCCTTCCCTTTTTCCTTATTAAGCACCTCAAACCGAGGACTCAGACCTCCCGTGGGATGCACTGGGAAGAGCTGGAGCTGGGATTGGAGCTCCCGCCCATCCCTGGAAAAAGGTTTGCTGTGGAATAGCATCCTCCAAAGCTCACACATTCGAGGATCTTGCATCTTGTTTCTCCTAAAATCTCATTTTTCCTTGGTGGTGACCTCATCCCGCTGCGGGATAATGTGGAATGTTAACGAGGCAGCAACGGGAATAAAGTGTCCCCGGGATGATTGAAATCCCAAACAGTTCTCCCCGCTCCCAAAGCCTCATAAGCAGAGCTCCCTTTGATGATGGACTGCTCATTCCCTTATTAAACATTTATTGTTTCCTCAATAAAAGTCATCTCGGATGCATTCAATTATTCATATAAATCAGACACCAAATGGGAAACAGCAGCCATCTCATTTTCCTGGTTTTTTTCCATTAATCTTCTTTCTTATTGCACAAGCCCAAGAGGAGAGTGGATAAAACCCATTTGGAATCGCGGGAAAACAAACACGGTTGGTGTGAGAAAAGCCAAATTTTGATCTGGATCTGTGTCAGGATTAAAAAAAAAAAAAAAAAACCAAAGAAATTAAAACTCCTGGGAAACCGAGAAGATTTCCAAATGTGTGGTGGGGCATCGTTGGTTTGGTGACCCGAGCTTGGAAATCAGGAAAAACTGAGGCGGGAATGGGAAAGAGAAGTGGATCAGTATTTATGGGATCCCAGCAGGAGTTTTGGGGTTCACAGCTCTGAAATAACCACAGATTAACCCAATTCCCACTGTGGAGATCACGGACACTTTGGGTTGGTTTGGCCCCCAGGGATTAGCAAGGAATATTTTTAATACTGATTTAATTGTTGAAATAGTTTTACAACAGTTGTTCCTGGGACAGTCCGGGTTTTTTTAGGAATCTTTTCAATCCATATTATCCATGACACCCTCAAAAGCCAAAGCCACATATGGCATCAACTGAACTCAAACTATAACCTCCAAATTTCCTTCGTTCTTAAATATTTCAGTTTTATTGGAATATTTTAGGATTCTTTTCCTTGATCCAGCTGTTTTTTGGGCGTTTGGAAAGCTCTCCTACTCCAAACCCAGCCAGGATAAAGGGGTTTCACATTTATTTAGGAGAGAGCTGGAGAGGGATTTTGGATTGGGGGTGGAGGAACAGGATGAGGGGGGATGGCCTGAAGCTGAAGGAGTGAAGGGATGGATGGGAGATTGGGAATTCCTGGCTGGGAGTGTCGGTAGGAATTCCCAGAGAAGCTGTGGCTGCCCCTGGATCCCTGGAAGTGTCCAAGGCCGGGTTGAACACTGGGGCTTGGAGCAACCCGGGATAGTGGGAGGTGTCCCTGCCCATGGAATGGCTGGAATGAGATGGGATTTAAGGTCCCTTCCAACACCAACCATCCTATAACAAACTCCAAATCTGCTTTTTATTTCAGCCAGTCATTCCTACAGAATAAACATAAAAGGACCACTTTTCCTGGGCAGCATTCCCCGATAAAAACACAGGATCAAACTTCCCAGAACTTCTTATCTGGTTTCTCACAGCAGCTGTCAAAAAAATCCGACGGAAAGGGGCTCGAAAACGCCTTTTTAAAGACTGAAAAGCGTTTTCGAGGATTTAAGAGTCCTTCACAGCCAATTATCAAATCAAACGCAGCCACTCTGCCTGACATCTCTCCAGAAGGATAAAAACATCCACGGATAAACTCATCGCTCGTCAGCCTGCGCGGCAAAACGCTCTCCCAGCCAGCGCCGGATTGATTCGGGAATTTCAAGTGGAATGTGGTCCCTCCAGGCACAAAGGAGGCGGCGATGTTCTCCCAGCTGCAGGAGCAGGAGCCCAGGAGCCCCAGGAGCCACGTGGGGAATTCTGGCGGATGAAGCCAAGCGGGAGCTTTTCAACATTCCCGCTGGCTCAGAGATCCATGGGCAGGTGTGGAGATGGAGATGGATACGGATAGGGATATGGGTATGGAAATTAATGTAGATAAGGACACGGAGCTGTTGTCAAGCAGGTCCAAGGGATGGAGCAGCTCTGCTGTGGAAAAGGCTGGGAGAGCTGGGAATGTTCCCCTGGAGAGGAGAAGGATCCAGGGAGAGCTCAGAGCCCCTGGCGGGGCCTGAAGGGGCTCCAGGAGAGCTGGAGAGGGACTGGGGACAAGGCATGGAGGGACAGGACACAGGGAATGGCTTCCCACTGCCAGAGGGCAGGGATGGATGGGAGATTGGGAATTGGGAATTCCTGGCTGGGCTGGAATTCCCAGAGTAGCTGTGGCTGCCCCTGGATCCCTGGGAGTGTCCGAGGCCTGGAGCAACCTGGGATAGCGGGAGGTGTCATAAATACAAACAAAATTCCATGTTTCTTAACAATTCTATGATTCCATACATGGATATACACTTACTGATAGATGTCATGGAATCCTGGAATGGTTTGGGTTGGAAGGACCTTAAATCCCATCCCACCCCTGCCATGGGCAGGGAGACCTCCCACTATCCCGAGGTGCTCCAAGCCCCAATGTCCAGCCTGGCCTCGGACACTTCCAGGGATCCAGCGGCATAAAAATCCTGGAAGANGGATCCCTGGGAGTGTCCGAGGCCTGGAGCAACCTGGGATAGCGGGAGGTGTCATAAATACAAACAAAATTCCATGTTTCTTAACAATTCTATGATTCCATACATGGATATACACTTACTGATAGATGTCATGGAATCCTGGAATGGTTTGGGTTGGAAGGACCTTAAATCCCATCCCACCCCTGCCATGGGCAGGGAGACCTCCCACTATCCCGAGGTGCTCCAAGCCCCAATGTCCAGCCTGGCCTCGGACACTTCCAGGGATCCAGCGGCATAAAAATCCTGGAAGAGGCTTCTCAGATCCTGTATTTTTATCCATATATCTTTGAAATATAGATAACATATTTGTGCACACGCCTACAAATCAATCAGGGGTTGAGTAACACCACGATGCCATGAACAAGCATTCCAGCAAATACCAAAAACATGGGAATAGGAAACGGGAACATAATAACCTCCTGGAAATAAGAAAATAAAATTAATTCCTAATAAATCCTGCAGTTTTCCAAGGATTCCCAGCCTGGAGATCCCAACCTTTTCGTCCCCCTTAGCCTTGGAAATCCGATTGAAAAACTGGGATAAGCTCCAACCCCTCCCAGATTATCCTACCCCGCTTCCCTGCTGTCGGCGCAGGTCCGTGGATTTGCACTGGACTTTCTCCAGGGAAAAGCCGGAATGTGCATTCCAGGGAAAAGCATTCCACGTGTTTATTCCTCCATAAATTGCCCCGAGCCGCTTCCCAGCTGGTGGGAATTCTTATGGCTCTTCCAAGTGAACTTCCATCCAGAGCTTTTCATCAAGGAGTATCTGTCACCTCTGCCCTCATGGATCCATGTTCAGGGATAACCCATGGGAATACTGTGCTGGAAAATTCCATCCCCCAATCCACAGCTGGTAGCTCCCGCTGCTCCTCTTTTATCCCATATCCCGCCCTCCCGATTTTCTCCTCCTGGTTATAAATTAGTGCTGATGGAATTGAAATTATTCCTGCACAGAAAGGGCAGAATTCCCGAAATCCAACATTTTAGCGATCTTCCAATCACTCCATGGCGGCATTCCCTAAATTACAAAATCCTTGATTAATTCCTCAGCAGGCTCCCGTTGGATTTATATTCTTTTATTTTTCCTGCTACGTTTGGGCCTTATATTAAATCAAAATAAAAAAAGCAATATCTTATCTTATTCCCGCCTGTAATTCCTTGCGCTCGGAAATAATGATCCAGGCTCCCACAAATATTTCTGGGCAGCACCATTTTTTATCCCATTTTTTTTTTTAATTATTTCTCTTCGCCTCCCTCCTGATTTGATTTGCATTTTTCGTGCCTTTTCCACTTTCCCCACGAGTCAGCAAAACGATTCCTGCGGAATATTTTGTATTCCTGGGCCACCGTCACGGCAGGAAAATAAAATCCTGATTAAAGAAACATGGAAGTTCCTTTTTCTTGCTGCCACCCCCTCCTGGAAAATCGATAGGAATTAAATGCTGCACGTAAAAATATTATTAGAGTTTTATAGGGTTTCTTTAGGGTTTAATTAATGAAGTCAAGCAGCTTCTTTGGGGTTTGCTTTTTTTTGGGCATCTCATAAAAATTAAAGAAAAAAGTTTATTAAGTAATTATTAGAAGAGCAAAGAGCATCAGAAGGGACATTTAAGGAGCAGAAAGAAATTTTGCCCAAGGAAAGGAATAAAATTGAGGTTAATTGAGATGGGAAAAAAAAGCTCTGGAATAGTCACAGGCCTGGAAAGGAGAGGGAGAAAAATCAGAGTAATAAATTATTTAATTCACTGCAAAGAACTGCAAGGAAAACGGGAATGAGTTGGATCCCAACCTT
>VYZQ01004486.1:0-17572 GCA_013400655.1 Mystacornis crossleyi
TTTTCACCCAAGGCCCATCCCCCACAGAGGGGGGAAGCCTCCTCAGCTGTGGACTGGGAAAACAACCCGAAATCCTCCTGTTGAGAGAAAATAATAATAAGTCTTGTGCAAGCTTAAAGAGAAGATGACTATTAAAACTTCCAGGGCTCTAGCCCTTTCAGAGTCAAAAAAATTTCTCTTGAAAAAGCAGAAAAGAATTGCCATCCAAACCACCAGAAGACCCTGAAATACAAAAACACAGGTAAAGCTATTTATTTTCTCTCTTGGCTTTGGCCAGAAAAACAATTCATTGCTGTCACTGGGGCGTTTCTGCACTGTCCTGTTCTAAAATCAATGTTCAAAACCTTTTAATTATATGCAGTATAAACAGATATTAATGTCTTCAGGAAAAACACTTCTAAGAGAAAAAACCCCTATGCTTCCAACTCTTTGATGACAAAGGCAGTCTTCCAAATAAGCATCATTTAAACCCTATGCCTGTAGAAAAACTGTTCCTCTGCCTTTACTGTTGCTATTCATAGTTCTCTAAGCAGCTACTAGTCCTGACCACATGACTGTAACAAATTCAAACGCTTCTGGCAGAGGCGTGTTTATTATTTTCCAATATGACTGCCTGCCAAGTTTCCCTGTCCAGGATTTTTTTTTTTTAAAGAAAGGAACTATGTGAGGCAAACTATGTCAGGGATTGTCCTTCAAGCAGTTCTTTCAGAAAGTGGAAGTGCACTATCATATATGCAGACTTGCATTTGAATACGGTGCAAAAAAATTGGACGACACAGCACAGGCAAAACTTCAATCTTCAGAGCACAAAATGCTATGCTGTGAGTCTTGAAAATCACTTATCCATACAGAATACTCAAAATCTTTCTTAGCACATGATAAGAAAAGCATAAACTTTAATGAAATGAGCCGTCTTTAATTCCCCTCAAAATATAATTTTTTAATAAAACCGTCTTTTCTATATATATATTCTACAATGTCTCGTGTCCAGTCTATTGCTCATTAGTTTGCTGTACAAATCTGCACACAGTATTAGGGCATGAAGGTACATATATTAAGAGGAATTCTTGGAAGCACTAGTGCATATAATGATCTTAAATGATGTTCTTGTGATTAAAATACCTAGTGGCATGAATAGGAGGATGAAACCCACTTCAAATCCACCATGACCTTGTACTAAAGTCATTCAATCCCTCGGTCTTGATTCTACATCTGTATTAACCAAATTAATAATTAATTAAATATTTTAAAGCACAAAGTCATTCACTAACCACAGGGCATTCAGAGAAAAAAGCAGTCACACAATTTATATGTGTTAAACACTTAAAGCCCACTCTTTGCAGGAGTAGAATTAAAAGAAAGAAAAGTCAAATTTATTTGCAAAGGTTCCGCACATTACTCTCAGCTTTCAATCTGAACATAATCCTGAAAGGCCAACTTGAAGGAAATATTATCTTGCAAAAGTTTAATTCAATTGAAAATAACTCTAATATAAGGACCAACTAACAGAGACACTAGTTAAATGGGCAGTGGTTTGATTTGGCAAGTATTTAGATTTACTTTGTTATTATCAGGTTTTCAAGTCTTCACGTATAAAATTCTGTTTAGGATGTGAACTGGGGAGGTGTGGGGGAGACAAAAACCTTAAGTTATGACTGCATGAAAAACAGCAATCACTTCAAAATTATGGCTAAAAACTGAAAACTTAACCTCATACACAAATCACAAATGAGACTGTGGGTTCTCCTTATTCTCTCCTACAAATAAGTAACTACCCTTGACAATTATGCATTTAAAAACCCCACAGAACTCCAATTAATGGTTCTAAATAAAAACATCTGTAGCACATTTCTATTTAAAAAACCCCAAAAAACAACAATGACAAAAAATCCCTGTAAGAATAGAATTCCTAGCGATAGCCAGAAATATACTGATTTTTTAGGAACTGTGATTCTTACATACTACCGAAAAATTAAGTCTTGATGTTATATAACCACTTCAGCCAGATCATCTACTGACAAATTTCCTTGCACCCAGCTGATGAATTGTCCACTGAAATTTTGCTATCTCACATGTTAAGAAACTGTCTTAAAGCAAAGAAAGACCTAACACGTGGTTTCTTACAATACTGGTGTGTTAATGAAGAAAGGCTTCCAACGTGACATTTTGGACACACTGATTCTGTTATTGTGGCTGCCACTGTTCAAAAGCTGGGGATCAAGAACTCCATTAACAGACAATTACAGAACATAAATAGTTGTCTTCCCACTGAAAAAGGTGCAAGAGATTTCTAAGTAGATATTAATTATCATAATCTACTGAATTTCTCTTTTTTTTTCTCCTTTCACTTAATGGCAATTATGAGTCTTAATTCAATCCAAAATTTCTTTTGTTTCACTTTATTTCTTTGGAGAAGATCACTCCATTTTCATCACATTCTTTACTAAAAGCAGAAAACATCTGTTTGCCTTTCTTTTTTTTTTTTCCCCACACATTTTTTAACTGCTTGAGCAAATTCTAATACAAAACAATTCCAACCATCACTATCCCTCTTTGGAGTAAAGCCTTTTGTCTATGAATTGGCCTATGAAGAAATACCACTAAGCCTCATGAGAGGTCATCTTTAGAAGCCTTTTAAAGCTAAATACTTCAACATACAGCTTGGCTATGAGAGACAGTGATGTCCAGTTGCAACTGAGCTTATTTTAAAATGTGACTGAAATTCCTGAATAGCAAAAGGGCTTTTGACCCCACTGTGCAACTACAAAAATGGTCAAAGAGCAACAATTTTCACTACAGATATGACCTTTGCTTCATGACTTCAGAACTAAACTTGAACTAACTCATAAAAGCAGAAATTACCTCAGGCCAGACTTACTTCTAAGTTAGGGATGAGTGTACACAGAAGCTATCTGCCAGAAAAACAAATTATTCGTGCAGTTGGCACATTGTCCTTTCACATGGCTAGCCTCCAGTGTCAACTTGGAGATTTCCTTCTTCTACATGCTAGCAGCTACTAGAATATAGGTTGATTTTTAAAAATCCACTTTACTCCTTGTAAAATATGTAATGTATCATGGTCATGAATTCTATCAGTCAACTGAAAACTAATAAAAAATAATAATAAAAGAATCCCAACCCAGCAGGTTAAAAAAACCCTGCTGTAATCTTTTCTTTCATACAGCACTTTTTTTAAAGACATTACACAGAACTGAGAGGATACAAGACCTACAAGGAAAAAAAGAAACATTATGCTTTAAAAAGTAACTGATTAGCATTCAAATAGTAATAACAACTAGGACTTGTTGTTTATTCCTTGGTTGGAACACTGGAAAGACTTTCTGGAGTTGCAGTTAAGGTTCAATTCACTACCTATGAAAAACACAACATGCTTTCTCTTTCACCAGTATTCTAAGTTTCATAGAATGAAGTAACAAGGTGACACTGAGAGATTCTGGGTGGCACCAGTGGCAATACTAATATTTAAGAATATTTAGAAAACCAACACAAAAAAAAAAAGAACTGTCATCACCTCCATAGACGTTTACTAGAAGTCATTCTTTTGTATCAATGACACTATCACCCTTAATTACAAATTTCATCCTTAAACTGATTTTTAAATAGTGCTTTCCCAAACATTTGAATTTTCCCTAAAAACCCCATACTAACAAATTTGAAGTATAACGACACGGGATTGCTCTCATATCCAATCACTCTGGTATTTACACAAAGGTTTAGTGGACAGATTCCTCTATCACATATTCTTCTCTTCTGAAAACTAAGAAAATGAAGGGCATCAATACAACACTTGGAGAATTTTCCAAATATAACTGAAATGCAAAAAAAGAAAAAAAGAGAAAAATTATTCCTATCTAATTTAACCATCCAAAATTTTGTTCAAAATTGTATCGTAACATTTGTAACTGCTGTACCAGGTTCTACTCAGTCAAAACAATTATGGTTCTGGATATGCACTTAAACATAATTTAGAGATATTGAAGAGCTAGGATTATATTCAGAGTAGCAGAATAGATCTAATTCCATTACAGTTAGTTACATTAAGGAATGGCTGGTATCTGTAACAGATCATTTCACATTTGAAGAAATTAAGAAACCATTTTAGTACGTTTAGAAGGAAAAAAGTTGACATTCTTTCATGAATGCAGATGGCATGGACTTCTAATTCCCCAAGCTTTATTTTTCCCTCTTTTTTCTTTTTATATTTCTCCTCCTGTAATCCTCACAGGAATATGCCATCTCTAGTACTAGAAGTATCCTGTTCTACTGTTGTGACGAACTCAAACAGCATGCTTCTGCAAAGCTGCCGTGTGTGCAGGAATTCAGAACACAGCCAGTACAAAATCATCTGCCTCTCTCAGTTACTCATTACAGTATCAATATGCAGCTCACAAAACAGTCTGAAGCTGTAAGTTATTTTCAGCTCTAGAACAGCTGAAACCTCAATTACGCTGTGCTAATAATGAACCCAATTACTCGAGGACAACAAGCTGAGTCTACCTCCATTTTAAAAAACCCTAGAATACCACAAACACCCCCCCCAAAGCCTCCTCAGCTCAGCAAACACATTGAATGAATCCCTCCCCCTCTCTTGCCCCCTCCCTGCAATTCTAAGAGACTTCCTAGTGTAAAAGCACTAACAATTAACCACACCTGATCATTTATTTGTCGCAACACAAGCCAAATAAAATTAGAAGGCTTCAGAAAGCAGTATTTATGCAATGTGATGGTTACTATATTAAATTCTTGGACCAAGAAACTCTTGTTCAGTACTGCACATCATAAAACATCTTAAATCATTAACTAAATATAGAAGAAAGAAAACGCAAACCACTGGATTGGAAACTCCTCAACTTATCTGATGTAGAGACTCAACTGTATGATCAAGTTTTAAGTTTCAACTGATGGTTTCTGCAAAGCAGCTGTAAAAACAGACAAGTTTTGTACTACTCTGTTTCAAATATTGCACATGCTTCTCCTAACCCTTGTATACCAAATTACATATCTTCAGACAATAAAAGCACTACAACGCAATCCTAAGTCATCAGGTTGTCTCCTAAATCAGTTTCTAAATCAGTTTCTTTTGCCCTTTTCTCTGGCCAACTCCATTCTGATCTACTGTTATTTTTCGACTATTATTTTATCTCCACAACTTTACTGCCAAATGCATAAGCTGCAGCCTCTCACCATTACATGTTCTGCTGTCAAAATACCAAATCCCTGGTCATTAGGGTACTACAAGTAAAAAATGTAATCATTCATCCTTTAAAAACTAAAACTGAAACATCTCTGTAATTAAATGGCTTACTCTGAGCCAGATGGGTACAGAAGCCAAATTATTAACAAACTTAAAACACTGCATTGTTAATGGTTTCCATAAGAACAATATTCTGAAAAAGCCGAAGACTAATCTCAAAAGAACAAGATATTGCTACGGTTTTCTTACAATAATCAAGCTCACACAACATGAGTAAGATTTTAATGGAAGTAACTGAGTAATATAAAAAACAAACAGGCTACAAGAAGCCCACTGGCACTAAAGAAGAGATGATCAGGTTGAAGAACTGTTTTGTTTTTCATAGCAGCTGGGTTTTGTTCTGTTTTTGAAACCTGCTACATATGCACCTAACGTTATGCAGGCCAACCTATCTTTCTCGGCCAGCAAGAGATGCATTTCCTTCTGCACCCATCACTGCTGAGTCTGGCTTGAGGTCTGGCTGGTTTTAGTTTATTTCTACTGATACACGAACACCAGATATTTATTTCTTTTATTTACATTTTCACATCCCTTAACCTAAAAATAATATGAATTGTCCTGAAAGTAGGCAATACATAAGGTGTTCACAAACTGTACAGCGCTGATGAGAATATTGTAGTTCTTCACTATGTTTTACATCTCTTGGACAGTTCTCGGTCAGGGGGACCTCGTTTTTCTCTCTTCTCCCACTGCACAGAGCAATAAACCTCATGCAACACCTAGTCTACTTCCAGCCACACGTCCAGAGATAAGAAATTTCAGGGGATGAGTCAGCCCCATGAGCCACAGCAAGCAAAACCAAAAGGAAGCAGCCTTAGATAACTGGTCCCTGTTATTGCAACTTCAACATCAGTATTTTCCACAGTCCTGGCTCTCAGCACTCTCCTTCCTCCAACCTCCCCCACCCCCCAGTTCACCTCACATGCTCTACATATTCCTTTCTGATTGCACTCTTCCTTTCAACACATCCTACCCTTCCCCTGTTTTTCCATTCAGGAAATCCCTCCTACAAAATTCCACTTCAAAATAATGACTAACAAGATTGCTATGCCATCTGTTTTCATAACATATCACTCTTTCCACACCTTTAAACGTTCCATTTATATAAAACATAACTTTTTTAGAGTGAGGACTACCCTACTATTATCTGCACACTGCCTGAAACAACTGGTTTTGATTCTTAAATCTTTCATCTTTAATATAGCAGTGGTTTAAAATGACTATTTATTTCCTTGATTAAGTTTCCAACCACTGGCATAAGAACACAAATTCACCAAAACCTGACATGCTGGCGCAATCTGTAAATGCTTAGAACGGTACTTTATTCTGTTCTTCTCATCTATCTTAAAGTGTGTGGGGTTGTTTTGGGGGGGGGGGTTTGCCCTTTTTTTTTTTTTCTTTTCTTGTTGTGGGTTTTTGGGGGGTTTTTAATGCATCCAACCAGGAATCTGTACTGTAAAGATAATAAATTAAACTCTGCATGGGAATTGCAGGTTTACAAATGCACATCAATGCACAATTCCTCAAGAACCATACATCAAAAAACCCCACCACCAACAAAAAACCACAATCCAAAAAACCCACAAAAAACTAGAACAAAGAATGACCTGAATTACCATGGCATAAATGTACAACATATGCCACTCTTCTGAAGTAAGAAAAACATGGGACAATTTAAAACTGTATTTCCAATACAGAACACCTTTTTAGTCACATCATGACTTATATTCAGTTATTTTACATAATTCTCAAGTTTTCTGTCAGGTAAAACATACCATCAAAACCCAGAAAATCCAGATTCAGGATTTTCTACTTTTACACAGTCATAAAGCACCCAAAATATCTACGCAGGAGTTTTATAAATGTTACAAACCAAACCCTGCTGTAACCAGAATTGAGGTGAAGTGTTTATACTTTCACCTCAGAGGATGGCATGTTAAAGAAAAGGAAGGGGTAACAAGACACACACCAGAGATCTCTAAAACAGATCTGACTGTTATGCAGAAAGAAGAGAAACAAAACTTAAGTGTGGAGAAGCAGTCCTGCAATAATGGATCACAGAGGCCAGTCATTTGTGGTGTACCTTAGAGGTCAAAACTCAGGCCAGTGTTGTTTAACAACTTCATTAAGGATCTGGGCATCAAACAGGTGCACCTCAGCAAGTTTGCAGATGATAAAATCTGGAGCAGTGCCTTCTACAACAGAGGGTTGTGCTGACATTCATAACAGGCTGAAGAAATGGGTAGAAGAACTTCATGGAGCCCCACAAGAGAAATGAAAAGTCTTAACCTGGGGAGAAGTCACTCCATACATTACTAGGGGCTGGAGGCAGACTGTCTGGAAAGCAGCTCTGATGGAAAAGACCCAGGGGTCCTAAATGTAAAGGAGCAGCCACAAAGAAGGCCAAGAGTGTCCTGAGCACCATTAGGAAGAATAACACCAGCAGGTCGAGGGGCATGATGCTTCTCTACTCAGCACTGGTGAGATGCATCCTGAAGTGTTAGCTTCAGGTCTGGGTTTTCCAGCACTAGACATGGACACACTGGAGTCAGGCCATAAAGATAATTAAGGGCTGGGAACACTGGACATACAAGGGAAGGCTGAGTAAGCCAGAATTTTGTAGCCTCAGGAAGAGAAGGTGGGAAGGATTTTACCAATGTGTATAAATACCAGATAGGAAGTACTAAAGAAGAGTCTGACTCCTTAGTGGCGACCAGTGAAAGGACAAAAGGCAATGAGCACAAACTGAAACACAAGAAACTTTTAAAAAAGTCTTGGTTTTCTTTCTTTGGTTGGTTTGGTTTGTTGTGAGTGTGGTCAAACACTGGAAGTTATTTAGACAGACTGTGGCGTTTTCATCCTTGGAGCCGGTCTAGATAGTCCTGCTTTGTGCATGGTACTTGGACTAACTAGACAGTCTCTAGGGATGTCCCTTCCAACGTGAACATTCATCTGAGGCTGAAAACACACTTCTACTGTAAGAAATAGATGAACAGATAACCCACAGTAGACATGGGTTGCTTTTACTGCTACTACTTAGGTCTAACAGTAAAGATGGCTAAGTATCAGTTCCACAAAGCCAATTCAAACAGCTCAAAAATCAAAATATTTGATACCACAGAGTAACTTTACCTCAGCGTAAGAATCTGCCTGTAATCTCTTCTGATTTCCTACAGGCAGCAGAATAGGTTTCACTGCTTACAAATGTGAATGCCACAAATCCATTTGCTTAATGGTCAGTGGATGAAGACATACAAGAACATCTCATCTGCAATATAAGTATTCTGTAACATTTTAACTAGCTTAAATATATAACTTTTCAAAAGAAAATATGAAAGTTTCTATATCAAGAACTCCAGAAAATAGCCTCTTCATCTGGATAATAAGTGTAATAAAGGTGGCAGCAATAAAAATTTGTTCATTATCGATCTGAAGGCAGGACCTGTCAACATGAGGGCTGAATCAGCTTCCAATTCTCACTGCTTAATAAGATCTGTGCTATGCAGAAACCCACCTAGGTAGTTTCAAACACAAAATGAAAGACTCGTTATATATCTCATTATACAAAACCCGGAAAACTTCTATTGTAAACCTCCCCTGAGGTGTAATGTCAGGTATTATGGATTAGGTGCAACATTCCACAGTCCTTTCAATATTCACACTGAGTACCGCATGTTGATACTGCACCTAAACTAGGACATACAGCTTTTCTGTAGTAAACACCGGTTTAGTCAGCAAACAGCACAGAGGCACAACCTAAATATAAATTAGCAGAGCTGCTTTTGTTTTCTCTAACTTTCAGGAAAAGAACATGTCACTAAGGGACAAACACAGCTTAGCAATGACCTCTGTCCTGAATATTCTCTTTTTTCTTCTTTCCAAATCTAAATCAGTTTTCACTAACACCAAAACCTTCCAGTAACTTTCACAGCTGTAGAGTAATCAACTTAAAGACAGCTACCTGGCACCTTTTCCACATCATTTGGATGCAACTGTGCTTACCTGGACACACAAACAGGCTGTACAGAGCACCTGGATACTCACTGCTGACAAGAGCAATCTCAGTAATCACAGAACGGCTGAGGTTAGAAGCGACCTCTGCAGGTCAACTGGACCAAACTCCCTGCCCAGACAGAGCCACCGAGAGCTGGCTGCCCAGGACCACATCCCCAGAACTTTTAAGTGCCTCCAAAGATGATGACTCCCCAGCCTGAAACCAGAAAAGGCATGCATATATACACCAAGGTAAAATAACATGAACTCATAAACATGCAGTAAACATGACAGGCTGCAAATACATGAATCAGGGAAAAAAGTTACCCGAAATGGCTGTCTGTATACTGATCACAGGAAGGCTGGAACATACAGACATCAACTGGTTCCCTAATAAGCCATATGGCTCAGCCCAGCCAGCAAGTGTGAAGTTTTATTTAAATGCCCTGCCAAAAAACACACAAACTTCTGCACACCTTGTAACTTCTCTGTAATAAAAAGCTGCTCTTGAAAGAAAAGAGCCTTAACAAACATGCATGAATGAAGACTATGCATGAAGTGACATTTCAGACAGTCCCTTTATCTGGTATAAACTTTTCTGGTATTTGTTTAGATTCTTGTATATTTTGGGCTCTATTCTCAGTCTTAACTGTATCACTGGGAGAAAAATACTGCCTGTCTGCAAGCTCACACATCTGATTATTCCACTGCATTCTTCAGAACTATTGGTTTCACCAGAATACATATAGGTATTGTGAATAATAGTGCAATTAAGTGTAATTACACAAATTTCACAGCAGACCTTTGCAATCAATCCCTGGACCCTGTTAACCAAGCCTATGCCTTAACATTTTAATTGTTACCACAACTATAACTTAGGTCAACATTGAAAGAACGTTATTTTACTGTTCATATTATTTTATTACTAGGCAGTGTAGTAGCACAGAAGTAACACTGCTTGTAGGCAGCACCTTCTTCACTGTACTATCAGTTCTGCTATTTATTTGCTGTGGGACCCTAAGTAAATTCATCCTTTTCTTTACACAGGTATACATTGCTGTCTGTCAAGAACATGTTTCTGAAATGTGAGATAATTCAATATAGTGAGATACAATTTTCCCCCCAGAATAAACGTGATATAGAGGAGACTTACACAGGAGCTTAAAAAATGCACACAATTATAACGTACAGGGACAGTATGACACAGCAGACAGAGAGGAAAAGGCAAAGAAAGAAGCAAGTTCATCAGTTGACACCCCAACATCCAGTGATGAGAGGTCAGGAGGCTGAGATACTGGCATTGCAATAGCTGGAGATAGAGAGTCTCTTTAAAGTGTAATTAAAGAAAAAAATTTTCGACTGCCAATTGTCCTGAGACTTTGATGAGCAGGTCTCCTGTAACATGAGACTGAATCTTCAGTGACTCTGTCTGATCATTATAAAAAATTTCACCTGCTTCATTTGTGAGACAGAACATCGACTACAAATCTTTTAGTATGAGTGTTCATACTGCCTCCTTTCAAATGGTTTTATGTTCACTGCCATCATCATGCTTCTCAGAGGTCCACTGCACACAGAGGTCAATCAAGTCAACCAAGGGTAAAGGACAAAACCAAGGTAATGGCAACAGTTAGTAGAAGAGGATGATCAATACTGGAACCCTGAATATGAGAGACTGAGAAGAAATTGATAGCATGGTATTACCACACCTGTTTCCTTCTTTCAGAGATTCATCTTGTCTACTCAGACTGCAAAAATTACTAAGCAGGAGCTGTTTCGTACTGAGTGTTTACACATCATCTTATCCTGCCAACCTCAGTTGTGATATGCATGTGCTTCTCTGGTAAAAATAAGACAGACAACTATTTTCAGACCAGTGTGCTATTTAGAGGAGGTTCATTTTACACACTGCAAAAGAATATATTTCAACAAGCAGCCAAAAAGCACCCTTAAGAAGTATGTAACAGAAATGGAAATTGTAGTTGAGATAGATAAGCTCCCAGTCTACTTCCAGGGACACTAATCATAAAAACCAATCCCAGATTCAATATAGATGCAGCTACTTTGTGGGACATTTTGAAGTCTGCAGCTGATTGAGTTTTAAGCATGTAGGGTCAGGGATGTATGTGTTTTTTCGACTGAATTAAAACAGCACAAATATATTCAGTGACTTGACCAACAGGTACTCTACAACAGGAAGCACAATATTGGTTATGAACCCAGTATCTGGATTCTATTTAGAACATCAATTTTGTCACAGTATTTTAAAGTTTATTTAAGAAACAGAATTTTAGCAAGTTGCATATATACAAGTATGAAATTGGCTACTTAACAAGTTTCATGCCAGTGGAGCAGAATCTCAGTTTATTCAGCAGCCTCTCACGGCTCAAACGACTCAGCAGGCAATCTATACAAAGTACGTAACAAATGCCTCTAAAAAACCCCCGAAGAGCCAACAACAAAAAACCAAAACCAACAAAAATCCAGAAGGTTCTTAAAAAAACACAACAACCCCACCCAACCCCCACCAAAACCTGACAATTCAGAAAACATATCCTTTTAATACACGAGGCAATTTTTCAAACAGTTCTCCAGAAGTATGAGAAGGCTGTCAGTTCAAGATGCAGAGATGTTATTATGGAAGTGAAGCTACAATGTACAACGTAAAAATCTTTTAGGCCACCTGTAGCCCACAGAACAACCCCTTATCAAGAGTTGTACACTGGTATATTCTGGGAAAGGGTGTGAAATGGTAAAGCAAAGGCACAACCCTCACCACAATGGCTATATGTTCTTTTGCATCCTCTCACTGGGAATCCACAGAAGAAACTGGAAGAGTGTTAGCAAGAAGTAGCACCCACTTTTGAGAACTGGAATATGGGAAATAGCAGCAACTGGAACAATGCTCAGCTCTGAACAGTGAACTACGGCAGCTACAGAGAATGCCCACTGTGGGGGAGAGTGTCTGAAACGGTAGGGAAATTGGGGAGAGGAAAAGTTCATCATGAGCTGAGTGTAGAAAGCAGCAAGATCATGCAATGAGTTCAGTCCTTCTCAAATGAACAATAACAGAGGACAGAAAGACAGACACTGGATGGGATCAGATATACAGCCTAGCCAGGTCAGTGAAGGGGGAAAGGGGAGGGGGAAGAACAGAAGAAAGAGATAAGCAGGCCCCTTCACTGAGTCATACCAGAGCTACTGCTGCTGGAAGGAAGCCAGATTTTAGCTGGAGCTTTTGCCTCTGCTTTTCTTCCCCCTTCTCTTCTGGTCCCAGAAAACCAAGAAGTGAAGGCACCAAACTGAGATGTCTACCTGAAATACATTCAGATTTTACTGACTGTAAGCCCTTACTCTGTATTACATTTAGCCTCAGAAAAACTTGTAATCAAAAGCATGCAAGAGTAACTTAAAAACATTCTTTTCTTTGGCTGAGTTTTTGTGCTGCCCTGAGTAAGATTCTTTCTTGGATCAGTGACTGCCTAATGTAAAATACAAAACCCCTCCATACAAGACAAATACATAGAGTGGCGGTTGAGGACAGCAGTTATATTACTCCTCAAATTACACATCGCTTTTTCCTAGGTAAATTCCTAATCTGCCTTCTCCAAAGGCCATCCTGTCAATTGAATACACATTTCTCAGCCTAACACCCTTCAAAAGCAATTTTAAAATGTGCATCTATTTTTGTAAAATTTATCACACATCAGCCTCAAATCACATCCACATAAAATATGGGGGTTTTGGCTAATATTTCAACTATCTGTTTGACAATACTCATCATCACACACTAACAGGTATCTCCTATGTGGTTTATGAGTAGTGTCCTCAGCTACTTGTGCTCAAGTCTTGTTAAGCCAAGTGCTAATTTAGCAACCTCAGCTTGCTTATTAATGTCTCCTAAAACGACATCCAGTTTATCTAGTCTCCCTGATTTCTTTATGAATGGATTTACAGCTTGGTTTTGTCTTTCTGCAGCTGAATAAGCACCTGACAGAAACACTCAACTGAGCGTTCATGCAGATGTTCTGGAGTGGTCAGTGAAATCTTGAGGACAGACTCCAAGAGCTTGAAATGGCCAAGAGCTAGTAGGAACCAATACACCCCATACACCACAAGAGATCTCACAGTAAACAGGTCTTCAGGGTACCAGATAAATGGAAGCAACATGGGACAGCAGTCTCCTTCTGAGGTCACCCAAATTTAACAGAAGTTTGGAACGAGGCTTAGGGCGACTTACAAAGCTTGATTAGCAAACAGGGAATTAAATTCCACATACTTTTTCAGAGGAATAAAAACTATGTCACATCCCCACTAGCGGGGTTCCATAGGGCTCCATCTTCGGCCCAGTTCTCTTGAACATCTTTAGTAATGACTTGGACACAGGACTTGAAGGAATACTAAGTATGTTTGCAGTGACACTAGATTGGGAGGAGCTGCTGACTCCCTCAAGGGCAGAGAGGCCCTGCAGAGAGACCTTGACAAATCAGTGAGATGGGCAACCACCAACCACACGAGGTTTAACAAGCTCAAATGCTGGATTCTGCACCTGGGATGGGGCAACCCTGGTTTTGTGTATAGATCAGGGAACAAGAGGCTGGGGAGCAGCACTGTGGAAAGGGACCTGGGGGTCCTGGTCAATGGCAACTTGAACAAGAGTCATTAAGCTATTAGAGAGCATCCAAAGGAGGGCCACGGGGATCGTGAAGGGCCCTGAGGGGAAGCCATATGAGGAGCAGCTGAGGTCTCTCGGTCTGTTCAGCCTAGAGAAGACTGAAGGGAGACCTCACGGTGGTCTTACAACTTCTTCATGACAGAGGTGCAGGTAGAGATCTCTTCACTCTCGCAACCAACAGGATTTGAGGAAATGCCATGAAGCTGCATTGGGGGAGATCTAGGTTTCATATCAGGAAAAAGGTTTTCCTGGCACTGGCACAGGCTCCCCAAGGAAGTGGTCACAGCACCAAGCCTGAGAGAGTTCAAGGAGAATTTGGACAATGCTCTCAGGCACCTCATGTGACTCTTGGAGGTCCTGCGCAGGGCCAGGAGTTGGACTCGATGATCCTGATGGGTCCCTTCCAACTCAGCATATTCCATGATTCACTGATTAAGACTTACAGAACAACCTCTTTCCAAAAAAAACACTATTAACATACATGACTTTTATGATTACAGATATCTCTTACCTTAAATATATCTCTTTTGAAGCTATAAATTCGGGTACTTACATGGTTGCAAAAATCTTAACAAGATTCAGATCAGCAACAGGAATGACAATTCAAGAATTGACAATTCAACTAGCAACAATATATTAACAGAAAAATAAATTTTCATTATGATTTCACTCTGAACAACAGGCCTTGCAATTTTTCAAAGTTTTTTTCTGTTTTTACAAAAAGCGTTTACAAAAGTACTAGTTAGCAGACAATACTGCCTGAGAATAGACTGCGACTTGGTTTCATACTCAAGCATTACCTAGTGAATTAAAACCTATTGTTTTTATGTATAAGCAGCAATATTATGAGACTCCCTTAGAGATACATATACTGGTGTATCAGATAATATCTATGCTCTTATACAATAAAGCACGAATTCAACACTGCTTTCATTGTATTACCACCATGGCAGTGTTGCAGCATTTCTGAAATTATACTTTTGTCCATGTCACTATGTCAACAGACATGCCAGTCTGCTTAAAGCACCAAACAGCTAAAATTGAATGAAATGGCTCAACCAGCTCACTTCACCTTTTGCTACTGTAATCAGAATTTTACTCTTTATTTCACAAAATAACAGAATATAGTAGGCAGATCTTTGGGCTTAAACAAAATTTTGCTTCTTTGTCTTTCAAGCTCTTATATGCAAAGATGCAGGACATCAAGACAGAATTTGTATAGCCTTGCCAAATACAACAAGATTTCTTCCTCAAAAGACATAAAGAAGTTGTCAAATGTTATTGCCATCACAGCCCGTTACAGGAGATGATCCTTCCATTACTTTAAATTAAAAGTCTGGCTTTTATCTCCCCCACCCACAAGCCACTTTCATTTTATAGATTGTACCAGTAAACCTTCACAAATTAATTGTTGGCTACTGGATTACATAAAAGCCTTCAAAGGTAAGAACACGGGCAATCGCTGTCATTCACACACCTCACTGAATGCAGTACCTCCACAAGATGGGGCAGAAAACACAGGTGGGTGCCTTCAGGACCACTGCCCGTAGCTGCTGGTGGACACAAGGACACAGCACTGCCAGACATCTGACTTTCTGAACATCTGCATAAGCCACTGCCACATACCAATCAAACCCCCTTCACTCAGCAGGTGAAATTTGGAGTCTGTTCTGAACCTGACTCCCAATTAGCTGCACAGCTTGGGCACACAGCTATAAACACAGTGAGATTCGTGCAAAGTTAATCATGCCGGAGGTGGAGCAGCCTATACAGCCATAATGGGTTGCTACCATGGAGGCAACAAGGCAGCCGAGCACCTTTCCTAGAGGCAAGGCACACACATTAAACCCAATGGGAAAGGGTTATTCCCACCCAGACCAACCCAAGTGAAGACAAGCATCACACTGCCTGTAAGCCAAACAATAAGGACATCCCATTGTCTTGACAGTATGCTAGAAGTTGTTTTTACTATTCCTTTTTCCTTAAAGAAAATGTCTGTAATCACACTCTGTTTTAAATTTCAGCTCTCAAGAAATAACCTGAGAATCACTGTCAGAGTACTTCTAACAATGACTGCATAGGTCCAACACCTCTGAAGAGAGCGAATTACATTTGTCTGCTTTTTTAAAAAGAAAAGAAGAACAATGCAGAGATGCAGTAAGAAGCTCATGAAGCTTATCAGCAAACATTACTAAAGGTACAGAACATTTAAAAAAAATTAGAAAGTTTAAAAAGGAAATAAACAGGATAGACAAATCACACTGCCTTTGCAGACTCTAGTGAATTGTCTTTAACGAAGACAAATTAGAAACACTTCTATTATGCAAACTGACATTAAAGTTTATGGTTGGGGAAGCCAGGGATTTCCTACTGTATTCCTAATAGCTGGACAACTAAACTACTTCACTGTTTACTTTATGATGCCACATTCATGATATGGCACAGCCTAAACATTTTCTTAAAAGAAAATAAGCCTTAATGAGTTAACCACACATATGCACAAAAATCTTGCTACCTGCCAACAACCTCAGGCTCTACATTTTTTAATAATGAAATAGTTACTCGTGCCATTACATAAATATTATTACATAATATCTCCTTTGTATGCAGAATTAGAGCTACAATAAAATAGGTCCCACTATTTCAATATTGTATCTATTAATCCTACTCATCCACTTAATAATTTGGAGCTGTAGTTGCATCAGAGCACAACAGCTTTAATATGGCATGCTCCTCTGTGCTAAAACAGAAAAGACAGTTAATTCTGAACTTAAAAACAAAAAACAAGCCAACAAAAATACAACAAAAATCTCTGCTCTACTATAATAACTGTTTGAAGAGAAAGACACCTCTGCTGTGCTCTTTTATTACGTGTTTTTTGTCTTGCCTAAGATTTAATGTATGTATCAATATATAATTTTCAATATGCCAGTCAATAAAATATGTAGAAATACCTTAGCTCCCAAGGTCAGCATTACACAGCATAAATGTAAAGAAACCACAAGCTATGACGCTTAGTATGTCTAATATCTCAAAAAACAGGGGTTTTTCCAACTTAATATTTAACGTATGGGCAAACCATAATACATATTAAAATAATTTTCTAAAGCATTAAATTAGTTAGAAATTTCTTCTGAGAGTATATTTGTTTATATTGGTCAGGGACACACTGTATTGGTCAGGAACACATTTGAGACGTGGGACGGCTGTAAGCACAAGGCCACACGGCGAAGAGGCAGTGTAGAAGTGGCATGTGACATTCGGGAGTCTCGGGGGGCAACATGTGGCCGGCGCTTCAGGACGCTCCTCTCTGCAGTGCAGCACCCGTGCCTCCGGCCGTGCGCGATCCGCACCGCGACACGAGCCCCCACTTCCGAAGTGCCGCTCAAGTCTCACTTGTGCCCGCACTCAGCGGCTTCCCCTTACCCACTCGCCCTCCCGCAGCAACAGCTCCCGGGAAGGGCAGGAGAGCGGCGGTGGGCACCGGGAGCGAGGGCGGCACGGGCCGGCCCCGGTGTTTGCACAGCTGCGCCGCTCTCCCGGGGCAGCCCCGCACAAAGCCCCGGCGGCCCCGCAGCCCCCGCCGCCACCGGGCGGGCGCGGCGCGACACCCGGGGCAGGTCCCCGCT
>VYZQ01004486.1:18355-62558 GCA_013400655.1 Mystacornis crossleyi
GGCCGGGCCGGGCGCGCTGCGGCGGAGCGGCGGGGGCGGGGTCGCGTCCCTGCGGCCGGCTCGGCCCCGTGGCGGCCGCGTTCCCCTGCTCCTCCTGCCCCTGCTTCTCTGCCTCCTCCGCCGCCGCCCTTTCGGAGAGCTTATTTTGCGGTTTGCAGCGCTCTCGTGCAGGTTTTTATTGAAAACCGTAAAACAGGCTTGACTTTGGGTTGAGGTGCTGAAGAAACCTTGAGTGTAGGTGTGAGATTCGTGTTGCAGTCTCTTTGTCTGAGAGCTGCGGATTCGGGAGGAAAAACCCCAAAACGGCAAATGTCCAAAGAGTTGGCAGTGTGGGAGATGAGCCAGTTGAAAGGCCAAATACTCACACGCACCGAGAGCGATGCTGATACATGTGCGTGCAGGACTGGATGATACGAGACAAATGTACAAATCTATAAAACCTGACAAACGTCCAATATGTAGAACACATGTTTCGCATTTTGGTTACATGTGTTTCGGGTTTAGATTTGAACAAAAGACAGGTCAGGCAGTTGCTACCCTTCATTTTTTCATTGTAATGAACAGGAAGCTTGCCTGTCTACTCAAGGGTAACTGGTTTCCTACTCTTTCTTTGTTAGATGTTTATTTTCTCTAGCTCACATCTGTTTTCCTCCTTAAACTCATTTTCATGCGAACAGAAAAAAAAAATTCAACCACCTTGTCATCAAGAAATCTTGCGTCACAGAAGTAGTTGAAATAGGGTTGAAATCCAAACTATTTTCATTGTATCTAAAGAATAAGTGAGCTAAAACTTTAATTTCTGACAGTTGTTTACATTTGCAAAACAAATATTTGGAAAACCTTTGGAACTGCAAAAATACTCTTACGAATACTTAGATTTCACAAAGGCTAATAAATCACTAGGAGCTTACTGGTGGGGCTTATTAACAAACAGCATCTCTAACTACTGTTATTTGAATACATTTTGTACTGCTCCTTTACTAATCCGTTTCCTCAATTTTCCATAGAACTGTGGTAGGGACAATAATAGTTCTTGTGTTACTCCATTCCGTGCTCTGTTTTCTGTCTGTTCACATGATCTTAACTTGCTGAGCATTGTGTCTTCCCACCGCTGTGTGTTTCACTGACAGTTTAATGTCTTTGAACGCTGGCAGATGTGGTCTGGTGCCTGCATTAGCTGAAGATACATCAGCAGTCCTCTTCTGTGCTGGGGGATACCAGTCCGCTGCTGTATTCTGTTGTCATCTGCATAGGCAGGGAACGTGATGTGTATCTGCCCATCAGCTGGGTCGGTGAATAAACCAAGACATTCGAGCCACTGGTGGATTCTGGTTTCTCCTAAATGAGTGTGGTGTGTAAGGTGTAGCATAAGTTCATACCTGGGAGTCCTGCTGAAGAGAAAGCAGTTGCCCACAGTAGAATAGTAGAAAGCTGAAATAACTAACTTCTTAGTAGCACAAAGCAGGATGCGCTAAAGCATGTCATTCAGAGTCTTCTGTTTAAAATGACAGCGTTTTTATGTTGTTTATTAAATCAGGGAGAACCAGGCTTTGAATCAGAACAGTTGATACCTAACCTACAGCGAATTTCTTGTTCATATGAGGTATTAATTTGATTTCTGAAAGTGTTGAATGTTACTGTCGGGAAAAAAAAAATTAAAGTGACTTTCCTTTTTGATGTAAATAGATTAATCCAAGTGGTAGTCTTAAAGCCGTGCAGATACTTTTGTAGAACTTGCATGCTTTCTGAGCTGTGCCTTTTCAGTTTCTCTTAATTTCCTACAGCTCACTTCTGCTTTCAGTTTTGTCTTGAAGTCAAGTCAGTAGGTCCATCTGCAGGGTCGCACCAAGGTAAGACTGTGCTTTCAGTAAAGGTTTGAGTCAGCACTGTCACAGGAGGTCCCCTGCACTCCTCCTCATGTCAGTGCAAGCATTCAAATAGCTGCACAAGGAACCCGACTTGGAAACTGAGCCAAGTGAAAGCGATCCCACTAAAAAATATGGGTTAGTTTTAACCTAGATCAGGTCCTTGATTTGCCTCATTATGTAGGTGTGTGAAAGCCTGTCCTTGTACAAAGGAGGAGGCAGTGCAGGAGTTGAGATTGAGCAGCAGGAAGAAAAGAGAGCACTTCTTCCAGAAAGCTTGGCTTGTGATAGTTTAAGTTGCTGAAGTCTCAAATTCAGTTTAACCCTTTCAATAGATGACAGACGCAAAGCATGTTTCTGGATTTCCTACATTTCAATTTGTGTGTCAGTGTTTGTCTTTAGCAGTTGTTCTATGTGTTGTTCACGCACATGAGTGTATGCATGTACGATATATAAATTTTCTCCTAGTTTACACTTTATTACCTGAAAATGCTGCTGTCCTAGGGTGTCAATAATTGTAAAAAGAAATATCCTGGTTAGAGAGCACTACCACCCATTTTCCCTGGTACCTCCAAACACTGTATGTTCTCTCTCTATAAGGTTTCATCCAGTTTTCTGTTATAAAGCCAGTCACCCCCTTTCTCTGTTCCTCCAGTTGCTAAGCAGCAGCTGTTCTCCCCATTAGCCAGCCAAGTATTTGCATGAAAATAATCACTCTTGAATATATAACTGGTCCTAATCATGCACGGCTAAACAGCTGTACAATCAAAATGTGAGTATTAATAGTATTACTTACCCGCATAACTGATGACTGTCTTTTAAGTTAGAATTTCTCCATAGAGTAAGATCGATAAATGTTTGCCCTTTTTTTAAACAAAAGGCGTGTCAGTTTTTATTATTCTTTAAAGCTTACTATGCAGCTACTTTAAAAAAACCTGGTCACAAAATGTTATCTGCAGTTCACAAAAAATTATAAATGCAAATATAAGCAGACACAGAAGCATCTAGCGACTAAACATGATGGAGGCCAAGGGAAAAGCCACATTTTTCAAATATCTAATTATAGGAGCAGAGTGCAACAAAATTTGATTATAAAAGTTTAGACTATGACACAAAGGTAAAATTTCCAGCTGTACATCTTAGTTGTCCACATTTGAGTTCCTATTGATTTCAAGGATGTTCAGTATTTCTGAGGTCTGTGATCTGAAATCTCGGAGTGCTCTCTCAGTCTGGGGATACCCTGGATTTATCCAAACTATTATTTCAGAATGACAGCTGAGTGTGGCTCACATATTCTCTGGTGCTGTTTTTTCAGAGGACACAAATGCAGTGTCTGCAGGGAGAAAACCCGGACACGTGGACAAGGAGTGATATGTGGTCCATCCAATTGGTATCCCAACTTAGACAGTCAGACTGTCTGCATTACACAGGAAGTTTACTTCCCAGTGTGCCCCAGAGACTTAAATGAATGAAGAAGGTCTAAATCTTCGCACTGAAGTACTTGGTACTATGCTGTGCAGTTCTGGACTGCCAAACCTGTACTTGCTTTGTCATGTATGACAATCCATAGTCTTGTATGAGACTGTAAGGCTCCGTACACACCCAGTGCAAGCAAGCCAGCCTTGCTTATACTCCAGGAAATGAAGCCCACTAAAGGCAGAATGTGAAGCAATACCATGCATGCCCATCAGACCAGCTGAAAGTCAATTACTCTCTGGATGTTATCAGATAAAAATCTAAGGGCAGCATGTGAACGGTAAGGAATTGAGCAACTTGTGGATACCAAACTGCCTCAAAGTGGCTCTTAGGTGGCTGAATTAATTTGTAGGGGTAACAGTGTTTTGGAAATAATGCTTAAGATCCTAATTAATGAGGTGTATTTGTTTGTTTGTTTGTTTGTTTGTTTGTTTTAATTCTCAATTACTAGCTACGGGCTAGGCATTAGGCTCTGAAGTGTAGTGCAGTCACACATTTAGTCGATGGCATTACACCAGCAGTGTCTTGTCACTAGAAACCTGATGGGAAAACTAAACTAGGTCTCAATTATGAAAACATTAGGAGTATCAAAGCAGTCTTTTAGCAAAGACTCTTAATAAACCTATCAGGGCAAGAACAGTGCCATGTGATTGGAAAGTAACAAATGTGCTTGAAGGAGAGCCCATGGGCATTGTATGGGACATAGAAGACAAATTATAACATAGGGTATGCAAAGGCATAGAAGTAAAAAAAAAAAGAGATATATCTTTGGTGTAGTAACGTTAGATTTTATTGGGGTAACTATATTTTTTTAATAAAACAATTTTTTGACAAAATTAAGTCAATTTCAGAAAATCATCGAGGCTGGAAGAGACCTTCAAGATCAGCTAGTCCAATTGTCATCCAAGCACCACCATAATCAGATTTAATCTGTGCTTCCTATAAAGATTCAGTATAGTGGCGTATGAGAAATGAAGGAGGATGCATAATGTCAAGAATCACTGATGGGAAGTTCTGATGGATTGTTTTGAGAGAAGGACTATAAAACCAGAATTTGGCTCCACGTAGTTTGCCCATTTAATGTCTTTAGTGCAGTCCTAGTTAGCATATAAATAAAAGTTGCTAATAAAATTAAGTTTGAAGGAGAACAGCATATCAAGTAAGATCCACAACTTTGGAGTTAAGGAGAAGAAAAATATTTAAGCCAAAGAACACTGTCAATGTAGAATGATTAGACATAAACTGGAAATGAACTTCCCATGAAAGAAGGTTTCAATCCAGTGGAGGAATGGATTTCTTCTCTCAGTGAAAGCAGCAGGGCAGAGCATTTTAACAAATTTCAATATGGAGATTGATGAGATTACGGAAACGGTTATATGATGTTTGCTGGTTATTGCACAACTGCACCTGATTATTAGAATTCTAGAAGGATTGCATGTAGATCCCTGAACATTTAAATAATGGGTTCCTCTAGTCAATGCAGACAATTTAGCCATTAGGATAAATGAGTTTTCATCATTGTTGTACAAAATACATTGTATACTATGGAGGTGGTAGAGCTTTCTGTTTCAGAAAATCGTGACAGTAGTGTACTAGTAGTGTAAAATGCACCCCTTTTACAACATGCATCGTGGCATTATGTATATGTTCCTTCCTGTAAATGAGTTGTGTGTACAAACTCACATACGTAATCTTTATATGAAAATGCAAACTACCTTTGACCATTTTTGTTTCCTGGGTTGTATTTGCATTTAGCAACTTATGTTTCAAACAGTTTTGACTGAAAGTTACCCTTTGTTGTTTCTTGAAAATAATGTTTTTTTTCCAACATTTTCAGGTCTTGCTGTTGGTTGTATCAGAAAAAACCTGCCACTGAATGTGCCTACAGGAAAAAGCATAAGTATTGAAGAAAATTATATAAATTGAAATGTAAAAATTAATAAAGAATTACATGTGTAACAGCGTAGAACTATGCCACTATTTAAAAGAACTGAGAAAGTGCAGCACATGCATCATGTAAGAAAAGGGCCAGTAAACACTTAATTGTAAAGATGAGATGCCTGACCTGCTCTTTGCTGACAGAATTCTATATGTCAAGAAGTGATTGAGGTTCCCTTACATGCTTGGAAAATGACCTAGAGTAAAATAATTATATGATTGCATAAGGAATTCAGTTTAGTATAACAAAAACACGTTGTTGGGGAGCAGTTAACAGTATAGCAGTAAGTGACGTTTAGAGATTGTGTGTATGACAGTGAGAATTTCATAGATGAAATTTGATTAAAATGAACTGATTAAGTCTTAGATAATTGAGGAATGGCGCTAGAGTTGTTGGCCTTGCTGAACCAGCGTAATTTAAAAACCTGCTGTCTGTTGCTTTGTACTAACGACTAAAATTTGGGAATGGACTCAAAAGAGAAAACAGTGTGTAATGACATAGAGCATTTGAACATTTATACTATTTTGGGAAATGGTATGTTGAACAGAGCTATTGGCAAGTAGTGGAGTATAGAAAGAAAAGTGGTTGAGCATTTGAATAGCTTTAAAAAAAAAATCAAAGTAATAGGTTTATTTTTACAAGAGAGCTGCCAATCTCTCCATACTCTGAAATTTCTATTCCACACAATGCAGCTCAGGTAGATGATTGTAAGAACTGCTTTTAAACAGGCAAGTGAAACATAATTTTTCATATTCTAGTTGTGATGAATAGCTGAAGCATTTAAAGTCTCCATTGAGAAATATGTCTGGTGTGAAGAGAGTTAGCCCAAATGGTTCAAATAATAAGTAATTAGAAAGATGTCGTAACGGAAAATTTTCAAGTACTCTAACTGCCAAAAGTCCTATCATTCTTCTGTAACTTGTGTAGCTAAATACACGTGAGTATGTGGTTATTGGTTGAATTTTTGTTGTTTCAAAATGGGAGATGTGTTTCTGTGAATGAATCATAGAAATGGGGCTGGATGGTAAGGAGTGAAAGCCATTTAATTTTAGATGCCATGTTTTTTTCTCTCGTGTAGTCTGACTTATGGGAGGCATTCCTCATTCATGCATCAGACAAAGTGAAAGAAGCCTCAGCGCAATATGTAGATCACAAACAGCCATCTGTTATCCGAAAGGAAAGAGGAGTGTTGCTATAAGAGAAACCTTAAAATGCTTTAAGATTAGCTTAGAGATGGCAGAGCTCCATTAAATATTTTGTCCATCTCTGTGGGTATTGGTTCCTGTCATATATGAATGTATATACTACACAATATATATTATTTCAGATGCCTGCTATATTTTTTTTCTATTACAACAATTACCTCTAGTTTAGAACTCAGTATATGCTTTCTCTAAGTTCCTAAATAAGTATGTATATATAACCTTTTATCACTTTAAGTAATTATTTTTCCTTCTTGGGATTTGTTCCTTTGAAACAATTTTCCTGATCAAACTGAATGTTAGGAAAAAAGCATTTTGAACCTTTTATTTGCTTAGCTTAAGCTAAGTAAAGTAACTCTTGTTTAGGCTTGTAACATTTCCTTTTGATTCTTTCCAGCTCCCAAAGAATTTCTGTTATTTTTATGTGAATTCCATCCAATTTGCATAGATCTTTTATGTAATATGCCTAGAACTCATTGGTGATTTCCAGACGTGGTTGTAAAGTGTGTGGATGAAGAATTTATGTTTTCTGTCCAGGCAACCATATGACCTCCATTTGTAGGGCAGAATTAATTACTTGGGAGTATTGATGTTTGGTCCACCAAGTCCACAGAGTCCTTCAAGCCTCTGTTGGCTGTCCACAAATAAAGTGTTGCACTGTCTGCCTACGGCTGTGTATAGTCGAACCATTACCTTCCTGCTCCAGGATACAGTGCTTCCAAGTATGCAACTCAAATCTAAATTAGTCTTTTTGTTGGTGCTCTTACAAATCTATTTGTAGTTTCTGCTTGCTTGTTATTCTTAGATCCTTTACAAATATGATGCCTTTGGGGTGTTTCCATCCCACTGAATATATTCCAGAATCTGTTCCAGAATATTTCTCTCAGTCTTTTCCATAGCAGTAGCTTGCTTTTTCTTGTATTCAGTTTGATTTTACAGTTTTCTGGCTGCATTTTAGCCTCACTAATTTATGTAGAAGTATCTCAGTGTCCTCAAAGTTGCCCACATTGTAATCCTCTCGGGGATTAATGAAGCTGTCAAATAAAACAAGGCCTCGCAGTGGTTCCTGTGGCACCACAGGTATAGATAAATTACTGCTTTTCCTTTATTCCAGTTTTATCTTGAGCCCTATAATATTCACTGTTTTCTTTAACTACAGAATTTTTACGCAGTCCTTGTGTCTTTGGACCTCCTGCGCTGCATTGTAATCTATCCAGCACATCCTAAGTGATTTTTGAGGTTTCATTAGAGTACCATATGCTTTCCAAAAACTGAGTTATGTAATATCTAAAGGGTTCCTTTGGACGCTGTATTTTGTTCTGGCTTGTGGGGGAAGTGGTGGTGTTTGTTTTATTGTAAGCTAAGTATTGCCTAGTATTCTGCTGTTCTTTAAGGCTAACAGTTTCGGGCTTGCTTAGTCTGAAATTAAGTTTAATGTAATTTCAGAGGTAGTGCTCTTATCTAGATGTTTAAAAAACTAATTTTGTGGCTCCTGAAACCTAGTTTCAAAAGTATTCACTTACTGAATACTTTTTGCTAATGTTCTTTTTTTTCTCAGTACTTGCACTGAAGGGATTATATTATTATGTTATTTTAATATTTAAATGTTGTTGTTGTTATTATTATTATTACAGTCTACCAATTCTAGTAGTATCTGCTGAAGGATGACCCTGAAAATGCAGCACACAGATCTACCTCGACAATTTGAGTCTTGCAAATAAAATTAAATTTCATACCAATATATTGATTGTTTTATGTTTCAAGCATGAGATAGGTACCACTGGAGATGCAAAACGGGGAAAACCCCAAATTTATAGAGTAGATCTGCTAAGCTAATGTGATATGTAAACTGAAGTTAGGACAGATTGAAAGGCAAGACACTGTGATTCTGTTTCCAGATTTTGGGGAGGAAAATCATGTGTGCTGTTTATAAACACGTAGTCGTGTACAGAAATTGGCTGTGTTCTCTCTGGAAGCTGTGCAGTTAAGTGACTGGGACTGGATTGTGCTAAAATATGGTGCGTATTTCCTGCTGTGTCTTGAGTAATCTTGCAGCTGTTTTACTTCGAAAATCAGTGACACTTGTTTTTGTCCAAAAGCAGGAACTTGATGACTTGGCTAATAAGATGAAACAACACTGTCCCCAAAATCTGTGAAGTATTAAGTACTATTTCCAGCCTCTTCGTATATTGCACCTCCACCTTCCTTTCCCTGTGCTGCTTTTTAAGCTATTTTGTGGAGACAGTATTTTGTCCTGTTTTTCTGAAGACAGGACTGAGGCTTTTGACCTATTTAATGTTTAATCTGTAATAATTAACTGGCGTGTTTGCATTAGGGCAGTGCTTTTCTGAAAAAAAAATGGTGAGTGAAAATACTAATGCACAGGGGAAAATAGGAAATTATTACGCCATAAAAATAACTTTGAAAGAGTCTCACATTGTTCAGAGAGGGAAGAGAATCTTCCACGAAGTGATCACATTCTCAAACTCAGCTTTAAACGCATTCTTTATCTTTAAAAGGAAACAGAAGATATTCAGCCAGTAAATCAAGTGTAGTTGTGGGCTTGTCTGCAAAGCTGTAGCATTCAGAAATAAGGCATTAGGACTGGGCATTTGAAACAATTGTCAGTGCCAAGGTCTCTTGTGCTTTGAGAAAAATGGGTGTGTCTTTCATTAAACAATACCTGTTCTCCATACCCTGATTTTTTTTCATCTTGATCACTGTCTAAAGATAGCAGCTATGGTGGCTATTCTGGGTAAATCTTTAGGTATACATTAAAAATCAGACTATTTTTGTGCTGTAATGAATTAGCTTTTAAAAGCATTGTAAGGTTTTTTTTAATACCTATTTGTTTGAAGAGGAAATTGCATTTCATATGAAAAATCTCCACCTTTTCTTAGCTGCTGTTGGAGAAAGAAAAAAGCGTGTTTAAACATCACATTTTAGCTGCCACCGTTTTCTGTGATCAAACTTTCAATATCTGTAATCTGAGTTTCCCCTCTCTTGCTCCAGCCAAGGTTACTAGTCAGTTCCCTAATTTCTTCTTTTTCTTACTGGCACAGAATTGCCTTTTTTTTTTTTTTTTAAGCACTTCAGAAATTACGTCTTTTAAACAAAAGAAATCCACAGCATCCATGCTCTTCAAGCTTATCTTGAGTAGCTTTAATCTTTTATCACAATTTGGAAGTAATAGCATTTTTTAAATTAAATAGTTCTGTTTAGGAGTAAATTTTACTCAGATAAAAAGAAAATACAGCAGTAGTTGTCACAGGGATAAAGTGCATTACCTGGTGAGATATGCTTTATTTCTTATGTTTTAACAGAAAAGGAGATGAATGAGCATATTATAGGCACAACTTCAGTAAATACTGTATTGTTGTTAGCATAATATATATCTATGTTCCTAAGAAACCCAAAACTTTTAAAGCTCGTTTTAATTTAAATTATAACACTGCTACTTTCAAGGTTTAAAAATTCCAAATTATTTGGTATGAACTGTAGCATTAGAGCAGAATTCATAATTTCCTCCTTTGGTTCCTTTGTAATCTTCTTTACTATATACTGCAACTATACTGTGAAATGAAAAAGGGCTGCTGAGACCACTGCATCCCCTTGCCTTCCAGTGCTGTCCCTGAGCAGCATGGGAATGCTGCTTTGGATGGCTCTTGCTCTTATGGTCCTAAACTGCCCCCCAGCAGGCTGGCCCAGGTGACAAGCAGCCTGGTGTTCAGGTTTGTTCCTTGGGACCATTTCACTAAATGGTATAGGCAGAGCAGCAGTGTCTCAGATCAGGTTTTTAAAATGTGCCAGTTTGCCAAATTCAGAACAAGACCTTTAGGGTTATTCAGTTTCATGGATTGATTTCTTTTCTATGTGCTTCAAATAGAACCACAGAATGGTTTGGCTTGGAAGGCACCTCTAACATCATCTAGTTCCAAACCCTCTGCCAAGGGCAGGGACACCTTCCACTAGACCAGCTTGCTCAAACTCCCGTCCAGCTTGGCCTTGAAATGCATTTATTACTTTTCATGATGTCCAAATAAATGACTAATAAGGGCCCCTGCCTAAAGGTCCTTTATCCCTGCACTCAGTACTATGTATGTAAGCTATCTAATTATTGTTCAATGAAAAAAACATAAGCAGACCTTATTCCTTCTGTCCTCTAAGTCTTCCAGTCATGAGCAATGATTGACAAAATCCCAGACTGGAGGTAAGAGATGCTTTACATGCAACTACCTGCTGATGGAAGCATTCTCCTCGAAGTGTGCCAGGACTGTGTGACAGGAGAGGTTGGCTTGGTGTCCTTCAAATGGAAAGCCTGGAATCCAGTCTACTGTTGCCTCTTCAGCTGCTGTTGAATAATGCACTGTCCTAACCACTCTGCTGCTACATAAAAGTATGCAACAAAGGTACGTGTCCCAAAGGAGGGGAAGATAACCTCTGCCAACACTTAGTTCTAGAAAAGCTTATGCAGCAGATGCAAATTTATGCCTGATGACTGACCTAAATTTTGCCAAGGAGAGAGACAGACTGAACAGCAATAAATGTCCTGTAACCCGTTGTCCGGGCTATCATAAATATGTCTCTGGTTCAAACTTTTAAGAAGGCAGGAGTTGTGGTGCTTTACTGTCACCAGGTACTGCTGTTGGAGGACTAAGCTCTCTCTGTTCTATACATTCACCCATCTCGTCGGGTGGGCACCATGGCACTGAGTGGGAATAGCCGGGCTCTGCACACCATTCGGGTTGGGCATGAACGGCTACATAAAGGACAAAGTTCTGAACAATTAGGTCAGTAGGTTTTATATCTAATTAGGCCTCTAATCTTACAAACCACTTACAGTTTTACATTATTTTATGTTCATTGTGTCTTAAATGGAACTACTCATTTGAGTGAAGTTATGGGCGTAATTGCACTCAGGATCGGATCTGGGCAATCACATTTTGGCTTATTATTTGTACCCTAGCACTGCTGCAAATCGGGTATCTCTGATGTTACACCTTGCCCAGACAGGGTGAAGGGGTAGCTGAAACTAAGTATGGTTCTGTGAAATGGCTTCCACTCCATTACTGTACCTGTCCAAACCATGCACTTCCACAAAGACACATCACAGAGAGCATTTCAGCTGTTAAGAGAGTCATAAGGCATAGATTTCCAATGGAAAAGGTCATGAGGCTGCAGTTTCGCTGGGTAATGTGCTGCATTTGCATAGACACATATTCAGACAGTTAATGGTAGTGCAGAATGCTTTAATGATTTTCATTTGCATCAAGCTGTTCTCACCTCTTAGGAACATAATGCATAAATAGAAGAGGCCTATTGTTTGCTCTTCATGGAAGTTACCAGTGATTAAGTGGTACTGAGGGAACAGACTCATGCTCTCATTTGGAAAAAAAAACCCCAAACCAACAACAAAACTGCCCATCTAAGCTGACTTCAAAGTGACCAACTTCATTTTGATTTAAAATGGCACTTGAGTAATTTATTTTAATGTAATGTGGATTTCCTAATTCAAAACACAGAAGTGGTCACTCTTAACTGAAAATACAGAAATAGTTATTACATCAGTTGCAAAATACTCATAATTTGTTAGGGTACTCTTTATAGTGTTGAATTACAAACAAAGCTATATACACTTAGGTTTTCTTCCAAATGGATTCAGCAGTCACATTTTGTATTTAAAAATATGTCCAGAGTAGTTGCGAGTAATTTGATACTTTCTGCACTATGCTATGGTGTTTTGTAAGGAAATCCATGCCGGAGGCTTGCTAGAGAAAATCTTGTCATGATTCCATGTAGGGTCTCCCTGTGAAAATCTTCTCCACACATTCCTGGAATATAAAGGTATACAGACTTCCAAACTATGTCTTGGACCTTTGCAACTCAGTATCAGCTTCTTGGGCTCCTCTTGAGAAGCTCTTCTTGAGAAGGGCTTAAAGGAAGTTATCTTAGTCTCTGTCTGTGTTATGTTGTTAGGCATTTTCTGGAGGATTTCATGTGCAGTTCAGTCTCTTTCAGTGTAATCTTGAAAAAAAATCTGTGTGGCTTTTTGAGACTAAAACTGTTCTTAAATACCTTTCTCTCAGAATAGTCATGCTTATATTTTTGTTTCTAATTTGTAGGCACACAAATCATGATTTCATTGCCCTGATTTGCACATTGGTGCCTTGGTACCAGTATTTTTTGTTATATTTTTCGAAATGTGCTAGAGTTTCAACTTTATGTGTCACACTGAGAAGCTCAGCCAAGACACTCCACATCCCAAATACCCAAATTTCAGCAGTCTCCACTCAGGGTACAAGGGTGCAATGTTTCTGAGAGTTGCTAGAATGAACAGGCTTCCAAGTACTTGGGTCTTTTCAGTTAATGACTTCCAGTTCTTTCAGTTTCTAATCCCCTGCCTTCCAGACAGTGATCTTGAGTACTTCTTGTGGCATCCCGAGCCTGTTATTTAAACCAAGGTATGGAACTTGACTTCGTGTGTTTGGAATATTCTCCATTTTCACAGAATCAGTAGGATATTTGGGGAACACAGAATATGCAAATGCAGACCTGCTGAATATGTAATTTTTTATGGCCCTTCTGTTTTGTATTGGCTTTGTAATTTGTCCATTGTTTGACTAAGGAGTAATTAAATTTACAATGAGAATATATCGGTCCCTCCTTCTCTTCACTGATTTTAATTCTTTACTCCTCCAGTTAATTTTCTTTTAAATCTGCCTTTGTATTCTCAGTGTGCCGTGAAAGGACTAGACAACAGCCTGAATACAGGGGCAGTTGAGGGTAATTTCTGTCTGCAATCAATCTCCCCACTACAGGAGGTGTGCTGGATACCCTTACATGTACAATAAAACTGGCTGAATTCAGTGACCGCTGCCTGACCAGCGTAGCAATTTATGGCAGATTGGGAGAGCAAGGATTTAGGATTACATTCAAGAGGTCTGTGTACACAAGGCTATAACTTTCTTGGGTTAGGAATAAAAGACCTGTTTGAAGTTACGGGTAGTTTCAGTGTATGGTAAGATGCAGTGTCTTCAGACATGAAAATAAGATCCATAATTGACATTGTATTTCAGTACACGTAGATAAAAATGTATTTTACATGTATTACGCATGTAGATTCTTTGTGGTTTGTGTGTTTATAGCCTCACAGTGGTCTTGATCATCTTAATCTTGGGTTTTAGTTATGCACTTATGTGCAACTCATGGAAATATAGCTTACTGAGTGAATATGACTGAGGAGATATTCCAGAAGCCAATCCTAGAGGTGAAGGTGAAGCATTTTAGCTGATGCTGACAGAATTGCAGAAACTCTTTGCTGTAGTGGGAAAACTTTGTTCAGAACCAAAAATGTTCTTACGGTTTTAATTGAGTGGCAGAAAATTACTTCTGTGTGGTCATCCCTGCTAAGAGTTTCTTTAAAACCAACATTTTCCATTTTTCCTTGTTTATTTCTTTTTTGGCTAGTAGTTACCTCCCTGAATTGGATTTATAAACTATGAATCTAAGGAGGATAAAATGTTTTCTGAAGAATTTGATCCAGATGTATGTTACTGTTTCAATAAATGTATTTTAAGTATTTAGGGTGAAGAAGGATTTTTGGGAATTTGGGGGTTTGTTTGGTTTGGGTTGTTCAGGTTTGTTGGGATATTTTGGTTGGGTTTTGTTTTGTTTTGGTTTTTTTAAATATCCTGGTTAACTTTGAAGCAGCCAAATTCTTGCTGTACAAAACTCCAGGAAAGTCTATAGTATTTGAGCAGGGATTCATGTGGCCCTTGGGTTTTTGGACTGTATCGTGTTGCAAGCTCCTAAAATAGGACTGTTTGAAAAGCTACAGGCTTCCCATCTTTTTGTCTGGAAAAGTTATGAAATGGAACAGGCAGGCTTTTCACTGAGCTGCTGAGAATGCAGTTCTGGCTATGCAATCAGGACTAAATAAGGAGCAAGATCTGCACTAAAAATAGAAACAGAGGCTGATCCAACTGCAGCTTGAGTTATAATCCTCACACAGCAAAGGGCTGGTAGGTTCAGCTGAGGACACTCAGTTACAGAGAATCAAATAAACTTTATCCTGCCCCTAAAAAACCATCATACCCTAGCTGCTCTAACCAGATTTTTACCAGTCAGCAGAACTATTAATCATGCCTGCAAATTATTTAACATGTTTTTTCAAATGTAGATCTCTTATCATCATTATTTTATTGGAGAGAGGATTATATTTGCAACAGAGTAAGAGAGAAATGTGGGTTGGGTTTATGTAACTGTTTGAGGAACGTGGTGGAAAATGACACAGAGAGATTTACTACACTTTTCCTCTCAGCTGGGTAAATACGTTCTTATCACTGCTTTGTGCCTTAAGCTAACGTGTCCACTGACTTGACGTGACTCAGGTGGGCACAGTGAGCTGATTTGGGTATCTGGCCAGACCTGGGCTCTCGTCACAGTCTGTGCAGTTCACAGTGTGTGCTTTGAGGGAAGTTACTCTGCTTGTTTCAAGAACAAAGTGCAGAACCGTGTAGTTCATTCCTGTCCCCTCCCCTCCTCTTTGTTGGTAAAATAGTTCAGCACATTTTCATCTTGTATTTGTGTATTTCCTTTCCACTAACACATACCTCATAAGCTTAAGCCAAATTTGCCCAGGGAATTCAAATATATCCTTTGATACAGAATAGATTGCTATTTCATATTTGTTGTTAGGAACATTTGGTTATTAAATATTTGGATTAAATGAGCACAGCCAGCTACAGCTATGTTCTGCTTGCTTTCTTTGCCTGTTCCTACATCTCTCCAGGCAGTGATATGGCATGCATGAACCAATTTTCTGTTATTTCAATCTTAAAAGGCAGAGAATCCGTAACAGACTCTGATAATTCATCATAGAATTTCAATTATTCTAAATATCATTACATATGAAAATTTTAAAATGTAGAAGACACCAAATCACTCATCTACTAACTAAATGTTTAAAAATACATTAATTAATTTTTAGTTTTCAATTAGCTGCAGAATTTGTTACTGAAAACACACCCTGTTTGTGTATTTTTTGCCTGTTAATCACAGGAGTTCTCAGTCAAATTGGAAGACAGTGAGTGGAGGAGAAACATCGGAGTCATTTGACACATGCAAAAGCTCACATAGCAGTGGGAGTAAGTGGAATAAGACCGAGGACAGAGATCATCAAACTTGCACAGGCCAAGAAGAAGGTAAATAAAATACTCAGTGTCAGTGAGTCTGACAAATCAATGGCTTGGTTGCATTTTCCTCGTTCAGTTCCCTCCACACCATAGCATGAACCACAATATTCCCTCTTTCCAGGCTCCTATCCCAGCACCCCCATCTCCTCTCTTCTGCACCCCATACTGAGGGCACAGCTTAGCAGAAGCTGCGAGCAGCTGCCTTGCAGAAAGCCAAGCTGATCAACACCATCTTGTAGCTGGGGAGGCAGCCGCTTCATTCTCCAGCTGAGTTCAGAGGCCTTTTTTCTTGTTTTGTTTTTGTATTCTCATTATTTGTGCTTGTATTTGAAGATCTGTATTTTCTGGGGGGAAAAAGAGGAGGGCATGCAGTCCAGGAGGCATAGAGAAGGGATACTGGGTGATCACTGCCGTGAGTGCTTTACAGTGAAATATGTGTATCATTGTGTTTTAGTCACATTCAAAACTTACACTGATTAATTGTCTCATTTTTGGACATAAATGAGATCTTTGTAAGACTACGTAAGGTTTTGCATTAGTTTAACAATGGGTGACACACACCTAGTTTTTGTGTACTGTTAGCTATTTGAAAGAAATCATTTGGTGTAATAAGAGCAATATAAGCCTGCAGTGCAGACACAGTAATTTTAGTGAATTTATTAAAAGTAGTTAAATACTAGTATCAGTTTAGTGATTACAATTAAAAAGTCACACCCAGTACAACAAAGAATTGTTTAAATTATATATGGAAAGAGGGAAATCCTTTTAATAACATATTTTAGGTAACTGAAAGTTGCACAAAGAGGAAATGGCATTGCTTGAACTCAGTTTTAGCCCACACAGAGGTTTACATGAACATCATATCAATTTACAATGAGTCTGGTTCTAGATTAGAAAAGAGTGGTGGTGAACAGCGCATTATAACTGAAATGTTAAGAGGTAACTCCAGAACTACATATGAACAGGTGTGAGAGTCTACCTTACCTGCCACTTCACTATTAATTCTGAATGTAATAAAAACATGGAATAATTTCTTAAGTCCTTACACATGCAGAATGAATGAATCCAAATTAAGAATTTTTTTCTTAAAGAGAATTTGTTTGTTTTTTATCAGAGTCCTTTCAAAGTACAAGGGGAGGTCACAGCTGTTCTCTTCATTCGCATGTAGTCTAATAAAACAAACAACATATGTATAGGTCACAGGAGTTTAGCACTCAGAACATAGGGATTTGTATATGATTTTGAAAACTGTAAATAACAAATTACGCTTAACCTTTATCATTCTGCCCATCAACCTGATTTGTTAGTAATGATTTGTGTTGGAATTAAGGTTTTCATATATTACAATGCTCAGAAAAATAAAAATTCCCCCACCAAATGCAAGATAGCAAGGTCCACATTTACAGCCTCAGTCTTAATTCCAACTGTAATAAGTCTTACAGATTTACATAATTACTGCATTTGCATAATCACTTAAGACCTAGATCTGTGCTCCAATGAAAGCAGACCTGAAACCTTTTCCTAAATAATGCTTAACCACATTTTGTACTGTGAGGATACAGGACTGACCTCAGAAATGGGCGTCTTGCCCTTTCCTTAGAGCATGTTGGCATCTGGGCACCCGAGTGAGTTTGGTGGGTTGGTACAGGAGCATCCTAATGGTCATGAGCAGTCTGCTGGTGGTCCTTGTACCATAATATATCTGGAGTGGATAGGGCATGGGGAGGAGGGGCTATAGATTATACCATATTTGCTCATGGACCAAAGGACTTTTGTTTCAATTGCAGTTTGGACACAGCTGTGGTGGTCTCATTTAGCCTCAGAGAGGGGCTTTCAAATAGTGAGGATTAAAATTACAAACCCCAAATGTATCACTCAGTTTCTTATATGTCAAGTGGGAAGATTAGCTGGAAAATCCACACATACAAATCAATGTGTCCTTTCCCTTTTTAAAAAAATTTCTTGTTGAAGACAGTGAGCTACAGAAACCCATCAGTTTGCGCATGGTCACATGGATATGTGCTGTTGAACCAGGCAGTGAATTTCCCTTTGACTTGCCCAAAACACAGAACCCTTACTTCTCTTTTTACTCTAAAAATTCTGTCAGTTTGGGGAAATTGTGCTTCCTAGACTGAAACACTAGAAAGCAGATAAGTATTTCAGTGCAGAATAGGAGGTTACTATTGTTATATGATAGTATAAATTAATTCACTGTAGGAAATAGGTAACTTACAGGATATAGGTTAGGTCTTGACACCACACAAGTCATGACAGAAAGTTATTGTCATCTGATAGTTTTTAGATGGCCTCTTTACAGTTAAGTCAGACCCTTAAACCAGTTTCCAGTAGACAAATATCTGAACCAGAAAAGTCATCATGACTGTGAGCAATCTTACATGACTTCATGTTAACAGTGTGAGAATGTGGCATTACTCTCTGTGCCAGGAAGAAATTAAATTATGGTATTTGCATAAAATCTTTGTGTGTGTGTGTGTGTGTTGTGCTTAGTCTGCAGAATATTTGCTTAAGATTTTAGCAGATACTCCTTTTCCAAGCACAGATAGGAAATCAGAAACAGTTGAAGGCGTCTCCTCAGAATAGAGTTGCCCTGAATGGACATCTTCAAGCACAAGCCAACAAGACAGTGATTTCCTTGTTCCAGGGATAGCTGTTTCCTTTTATTTTTTCCTGTCAGATCTTCTAATTGGCAGATTATGTGGCAAAATCAAATAAGACTCAGCAAAACTAACCTTTTTAATCACTACTTGCCAAAAGAGTCCTGCTTTCCAAATATCCTGAATAGAGTAGCTGTAGAACTAATGGACTTCTAGCATTTGGAGCACCAAACAAAGGAAGAGTTTGGTATCTGTACTTAAAGTTGTTCCCTCTCTTAGCCTGCATGCTGGATAGCTGTTAAGAATAGGAAGTGCTGCTTTTCACTCATTCTTGCACAAGGGTAAGAAGATCTCATGGAGGCAATTCTAATTGGCAAAGAAAATGAGATTTTCCTCCTAGACCTGTGAAGTATCTTGAGTACATTTCAGGAATTGCTACATGATGTTTTAAACCCTCTTCTGGCTTTGGAGCAGTGGCCAGTCCTGAAAGGCTGAAAGAAGTTGAACTTGCAGCAGTCTATATTCAGTATTTTTGCCCACTCACTGAATTCTTGAAAGTTCTTGAAGGGTACATCTAAGGTAAATATGGCAGTTCTCCTGCTTCAGACTGGGACCTGTATCTGGAACCATCAGCTCACAGAAGTCCCTATCCTTCACAAAAATTTTATGGCCCTTAATGACTTTTGGCCATCACTTCAGTGACAAGAGAGATGGAGAAATCAAGCTGATCTCTCTTCTGTAAATGGATACAGAGCACTTAATTCAATCCTCCCATTTCTGTCGACGATGGTTACGGACCTCCACCTGAACTAGAGGATTCATCTTTCTGTATTCTTCTCTCCAACCACATGTTATTGGGATCAGTCATCGCTTTACACTTGGGATGTAACAAGTGCCCTGTTAACTACAAAAAGTGAAGTATTTTAAGATAGTCACTTGACTTTTCCTACCTAGTTATTGCAGACTGCATGTCTGTTTTAAGATTGTTATAGCAATTCCAGGTAAAGCGTTAGATCATACTCTGTCAGAACAGCATCTGCGCTGACAATTTCAGCAAGAAAATTATTTATCTTAGACATCTACAGAGCATCATCCTGAAGCTCTGTCTTCCCAGTTCAACAGATGTTACACACATTAACAACTCTTGATGGGTTGCACCATAAAATGTTGCTCCTACTGCAGCCTCTCAAGAATCTGAGTCTGGCTGGGAAAGAACTAATGATTGTTATTGAGTACACTGCAGTGAAAATAGGGATATATGCTGCATGTGGGTAACTGCTAGGAGGAAAACAGAGAATGAGTTAACTATCAGTAATGATCAGTGCTAGATGTGCCCATATCCCACACGGCCCCCATTCTCTTTTTGCTGTACTCCTGCACACTTGGGATTCTCACACACAAAGGCATGCTGAGTGTTCTATTGTCCAAATGAAAATCTTGAGGCGTCTCAAGGCTTACATGTGCTATATCAGCTATGTCAGCCCTTGCAGTCACATAAACAAATGTGCAACTCCAGCAGATATGCATACATACCTCTCATTGAACTCCTGGTGCTATATCTTATCAGTCATTCAGTCACGGCAATGAAAAGCTTTCCTACAGGTTCTTTGTGCAATGAAAGTAGCAATACCAGATAGCATAAGGATGTTCAATCATACAAAGGATAAAGTAATTTTAAAATGTACAGATAAAGCAACAGTAAGGGTACCTGAAATAACAATATTTGAAACTGTGTGAGTTACAACTTTTACGATATTTTCCTTAAACTCCAAATTTTGAAACTTATTAATGGAATGTGGCATCAATAAATAGCTTGTTTTAAACCTTTGTCTGCACAGTGAGTGTGCAGTTCTACTGTCACATATAAAATTTAAGAACACAAGCAAAATTGCCAACAAACATCACCAGGCAAACAGTTACAAGACAACAGTAAGACATCATCCCTAAAAGCAAAAGTATGGACCAATCCACAATGAAATTAAAATTGTCAAGAGCACATCACATTTGCTCTCGAAGAATACTGTGCATTTCCAAATCACAGCCAAACAAAACACAGGTAGACATCTGTCTGCAATCTGCATAGCTGCAGGATGTGTCTTCTGCCAATTCATCCCTTAAATAATGAGTATTTCTGTGCAATCCTGTTGTTGTCATCCATTATATAGAGTGGCTTAAACTTTTCAATATCTCATAAATAACAACAGTAGACCAACCTGAGGATTAGACAGTGCAAAGCCTGATAGGAAAACAAGGATTCAAGAGACTAGACAAAAAAAAGGTAGAAAAGACTGAAAATGAGAGAAGAGCAGAAGGGGAACAAAATAATAAACTCTGAGGAAAGTGGCAGTGCCAGTAAATGTAATATCCTACTCAAGAAAAAATGAGTGAAGCACTGATGGAAACAGGAGGGTATATTCACCCAAACCCATTGTAGGAAAGAAGGACAATTATTCCTCTTTTGTTCTTTACCATGTTTTAATACTACTGTATAAAGTCATGCACTGTAACTGTTGAGGGAAAGGTACACCTAGAATTTAAAAGCAAGCATATACCATAAGAAGAGTCATGAACCACAGAGATAGGAAATAATGGTTGTGGTCATTCCTAGAGAATTCATGGGCCTTCTGAAAGCCAGGGATCAGATTCAGACTTGACTCCCTCAATTTGGTTAAATAAGCCACAACTGTTGCTAGCAGGTTTGTTTTCTTGTGAGTCAAACTCCAGCTTTACCTTTGCCCTTTTGTCTCAGTGGAAGATCAGCGTGTACATATGAACACAGAATTATTTTCTTTTCCATAATGATCGAACCCAAATGTTATTTTACCTTTGCCAGCTTTGTGTAGGTGATGTGCCATCTTGCATATTTATTTTCCTGGAGTGATTCCCAGAAGTATGCTATGCTTTTTCTTGCTCATGTCTAACTAGCTTTATTTATGAGTTTTGTACACCAGGTTTTCAGTCTCCGGGGACAGGCCTACAGAAGAAATCCGTGGACAGTATTTAATACATACAAGCATGAGACCAGTAAAAAGGCAGCTCCAAATGATTCACAATTTCAGACTAGATCATGGATAAGTTAGCATCCATGGTTTAAAGCCTAAACACCTTTACCTGTTTGGTCATGTAGGAGGAAGGCTCCTTTATCAAGTGGAAACAACTAAATGTGCAAATTTTTGCTTGATTTACAGATTTAAAATTCCATTGCTCTCTGATGACTGAGTCTAATAGCAGTATTGTTATTGTGTTTGATTCTTACTGATTGCATAGAGCCATGTTTTAAAAATACCTTTTTTCTTGTGATTAGATACATGAATTCCCTTTGGCTGTAAAATAAATCAAGATAAGGCCCTCTTTCTCACATGCCATCACAACTGATGAGATCTGAGAGGTGTATTATCCCTCCGATTATAGATTGCAATCCCATTTATTGAATAATAGCATGACCTGGGGGAACTTAATGGCTAGTAAGGCTACCTAGGAAAGTTGACATACAAGTTTGATGTACATTTTAAACTGCTGTTGTGTTTACAAGGTAGCTGCTTGAAAAAAACACAAACAGATTTTACCATCCTCTAGGACTTCTGTGAGATGCCATAATTGCTGGACCATCCTCAAAACAGAACTGAGGGATAAGCATTCTGATGCTCAAGCCAAGGACCAGGGCATCTTCCCCCCCTCCCCCCTGCCAGCGCTGTTATTCATCTGACAAGCCCATTTGATATTTATGCCTGTGTTCTTCATCTGGCAAATATTTCCTCCCTAGGTCTCTTCATAGCAGCTGCACTAGATGTGATGAGGCTGTCGACTCATGTAGCGTGTTAACATGTTGGTATGGTACTTAAGGCCTAGACTTGCCTCTGGGCCAGCTCTAGTGTCGGTGCAAACTGCAAGCACAGGATCTCACTTGCAAGGCTGGCTGTGTGTCTGTGCATATCTGGGGTTTAGTAGCTGGTAGTCAGTGGTTTAGCAGGCTGCTCAGTGCAGTGGACAGGGGACGTGGCACTGCTCCTGTGCAGGGGAAGCGGATGGAGTGTGGAGCACAGTTCAGTGCCAGCCATAACCAAGATCATTCTCCCAAGTGCCGTGCCAGAGCAGGCTTTCTAGTGACGGTGCACAAGTGATTGTGCACAACTTCTTCTGTGCCAGGCTGGGCACTCTTGCCTTGTGGTGGGCAGGAGGGAAATGCAAGGGCTGTAAGTGCGGTGGAGGAATTAGCACTGCCAGTTTGGTTCCACTTGGTGTCATTGGCAGCTATCAGACCTACTGGTGACAGGCAGGACAGAGCTGCTGAGGTCACCTGCCACTTACCACCCTTTACCCTCTTGTTTCTACTGACACCTGAACTCACAACGCGATTCCCTTTAAGGCGATTCACCCAGTGACCCTAAAGAGCTGATTACTCAGTGGGATGATATGGAGCAAGGTAGCCTGAGGACAGGCATTGCTGTGGGCTGGCTTTGCAGCTTCTGCCATCTCAACTACTGCTCTGTAAAGTCTGGGATCTGGCCTGAGGGAAAACCAGTCAGTAAGTAGCTTAAAGGAAGAGGATGCCCTCACTAACCCTTTGCTGAATTAAGGGTCCCAAGTAATACCAATTACCTCACTTAAGAGTCCAGCACTTGTCTGTCTCTCCACATGCTCCCTGACATCTTTACCACGCCCAGCTGAAACAGTTGCCTTCTCCATCCTGACACCGCAAAGTGCCAGCAGAGCTCCAAATCCTTTTCTGTGTAGCAGAGCCCTGACAAATATTTTAATCAGGTATTGGATGAGACCAGCGGGCGTATCCTGGTGCAGCTGTTGTCCATGGTAGCAGGAGCAGGTGGGTATTGCTAGTCAAGGAGAAGAGGCTATTGGGGTCTTCCCTTCATCTCAGTTACAGGACCTGAAGAAGACTTTCTTCAAGGCACCCCATCCATCACACAGCTGCAGCCGACACCTGAGTCAGGGATATAGCACTGGCCTTGAAGAAGCAGTGCTGTAATTTATGCTGGCTAACAGGACAGAACAAGTGCATACATCCCATGCTTTGTGCCAGAGCCAGGGTGCCTTTTGCAGAGGTGTTAGGCAGAGGCAACTTGGGAGAGTAAAGAAGAGAGGCTGTGTTGCTGAGGAGAAACAACAAGCTGCGAACTGGGGTGAGGAGAGAGCAGAGCAGATGCTGATGTAATACCCTGGTTCGTTGGTCCTGCAGGTAGTGGCTGGGCCAAAACTGCAAGGGATGCTCTCAACTATGGCCTGCTATTTTTAAACAAACCAAATTAGCACGTGTTATTTGTGAGTTTATGCTCAGTTTTTATTTCGTTCTTTGGGGTTTTTTTCCTATAGAATCATAGAAGGGTTGGGGTTGGAAGCAGCCTTAAAGATCATCTAGTTGTAACCATTGCCATGTTTGTTTGTATTATTTTGGGTTTTTTAATAAGAAAGAAATCATTCAGAAGCATGACTAGACTTGCTTGCACGTAGTTACATTTAGCTGTAATCTGTCTGATGCGTTGTGGGAGAAAAATTGCTCTAGTTTGAACTGGACTGAGTAGCCAGGATACTTTAATTTGGGGCAGCAAAGAGAAAATTGTATAACAGTGTTGTGCTGTCCTGAGTGGGAGAAGAATCCAGAGAATTGCATGATTTTCCATCTTTGTAATCAGTTTGTTATGCAGAGAGCAATGCCATGGGATTCAACATTTTATCTGCTGGGTTTTCCCTGGCAGCATCTGAAGAAGTTCATTATAAGTGTTTATCACATGATCCACTTAATCAAACCACTGGAACTCAGAGAATAAGTCGTTCTAACAAGACCCTTCAGAGCTGCCTTATAAGCTATTTACTGATATACTCTTCCTTGGTGAGTGTACAATGGGTTTCCTTGTATCCCAGTCTATGATACAGGAAGTTCATTATCCCTAGTCCGAATTCAGACGTAAAGAAAGGAAGCAGGGCTTACAAAGGAGTGACAGATAATTTGCAAAGGATTTTAGTTAGCCACACAAATCCCAGATAGAGTCAGACTGGAAGCTCTTCGTAAGAATAGCCTTCTGGTATTCAGTGTTAGGCACAAGGCAGCTATATCTTCATAGCTGCTTCTAATGTTGTAAAATGCAGGCAACACATGAAAAATTATGAAATATGCTTCTTTTGATTAGAGGTTTCCTAATGGAAATGTGTGAGAGAGAAGAGAAATCAGAACTGAAAGCCCGCTTTTAGCTGGACGATAGCACATCTACAGCATAATAGTCAGAGCCGATAGCTGGGCTGATGCAAAATGCCTCGAAAGCCTTTGCTAAATCCCCGTGTGCACTACGGGGTCGAGGCACAGAGACTTGTCTGCCAGGCTCGGAGCTCGCAGACGCGCTGTTTGCAACCTGTGCTTGTACCGCATAGGTCTGGTAGGGATAAACACCTTTCCCGGTGACGTACCTAAGAAATGTTCTGGTTGTAGGGAGCAGGTAGGTCAAAGACTCCTCTGCCTCTTTGAAGGCATTTATTTTACTGAGCTCTGCCACAAGCAATGTGACACCAGATTTCCTGGCACTCACTGGATTTTCTCACCAATGCTGTTTCACAGACAGTGTCTCATAAAGGCTTGTCTTCTTGCTATCTCTAAAAGACCAGTTTGGGTATCACCCAGATGTAGGCTTAGACCATACTTAATATAGAAATGCCCTGGATAGTTTTCCCAAGCACCACCAAGCACATACAATAGCACTGCTCAACTACACCTCTTATTTCACGTCATGTGAAGGCAGTACAGGGTCACACCAGATCCAGTGTTGATTTTGTGTAGGGATGCACAGGCTGAGCCTGATGTGGGTCTCTGGATGAACATTTTTTTGTGCTGAAAAAAACTGCGGTTGGGGCTAGGAACATGGGGCAGTTTGAGATAAGCTGCTCTGTAAGACATCAAAACCAGGGAAGTGTGCACAACTGAGAAATACGGGCAACAGAAAAACTATAACCTGGTTGATGGGGATGGTGCTTTTTCCCTAGTGTAGCTCCAGTAAAGCAAGTCACAAAATTCATCCCATCGTATGGGCACTGCTTTGAGGGAATTATGAAACCTGTCTCTCCAATGCCAAGTCCATCCAGCCTAGAGCTTAAAATTCAACCTGTTAATTACTCCTGGGAATAATTAACTCCAGCCTGGAGTGAGCAAGGACTCTTGACTACATCAATCAGTGTGAGAGTCTGAGATGTGCAGTTTTCATTCCTTGTGTTTTCCATGTACTGTGTACCTGTCTGTCTTGTCTTGATGCAGCTGTCGGTCTCTTGACTGCTGATAGACTGATATATCAAACTGTCATCAGTATGGCTGTGTCCTCAGGAGGGACTGTGCTGCTTTAGTAGGTTGGTTTCCAACTAGTAAGTTAAAATGGGACACAAAAGCCTGGAGGAAAACACTGTTTTTCTCGTTTTTTCATCTTCTTTTTAAAAATAGTAAATGATAAGTTCTTTTACCTTTTTTTAAAAAAGAGACCAAAAGAGATGAATCTATGCTAGCTGATTAGTTGTGGTACTGCATTCAATTTTATTAGTGTAGTTCCCTTCCTCTTTCTCACTTCTTTATTGTACTCCATCTTCTCACATGCTATTAAAGAACTCCCCTCCATCTCTCTTTTGGGACAATCAACTGCTGGCTTTCTGCTGTTTCAGCTTCTACACAGCTGGTACTTCAAGGAAAAACTGTCTTTTGTAAGGCTGTGAGGAGAACAGACCCATAAAAATCAGTATTTTTTGTATGTACTTAGTTCTTTAATCAGTAAGTCTTCAACCACCTTACCTAAATGGCCGCTTTGCTATTGTCTCAGCTGCTTAGCTAAGGAGGCTGGAGAAGAGTGACAGGGTAACTTTCTGCTGTCTGCAGCAGTGCAGTAGTAAAGTGAAGAATAAAACTTCTCTTTTCCAAATGATTCTCTGCCCTGTATGTGGGGAAAGCCAGTACTGAACATCTGGAACCACTGCTGGTAGGGATATTTTCAGTCTGCTGTAAAGAGGGATGGTCAGTTGTCCACTGCATGCTGTTGATTTTGGCATTTGGGAACCACTAGTGTCTGTATCAGTGCTGAGGCTGGATTTCAGTGTCTCTGTACAGTCCGTTTGGAGGGAAGTTCTGGGAGGAAGACTGGCGGGCGCATCTGGGTGTGTGCATTTGCACTTGTGTGAGATGCACACGTCCACTGAGAACTGATGCTATCAGATACCGACTGGACTGGGTTTGGTCAGTGCCAAGCTGGCTCAATTCTCTCTCTCAGCCTAAGGATGAAAGATTCTTTAATGTACTCGCTGCTTCTGGGATGCTCAACTCAATCCCCAGTAGTGTTACCTATTTAGAATCTCACTGAATTTCTTCCTTTGAAGACTGCAGGGTTTTTAACAGTGGACTGCAGCACCTGCTGCTTGCTGGAAATCCAGAGGCTGGCACATGAGAGCACTGCAGTGCTGAATGTGGCAGTCACAAAGCATCACATTTACCAGATTTTCACTGGGCGTAGCTGATGAAAAACAGAACAGACATGCTCTAAGGACTGTCAGCTCAAGTAAAGGAAGGTAGCTTTGAAGAAAGCCTCCAAGATAGTGTTTTCAGAACATACTTCTTTAGACAAAAAGTGGAAAATCCAAAGAATGAAATTCAGCCAGAATGAGCTTACCCCAGGTGGTGCTAGTAATGATTTTTTAAAAATCAATTTTAGTTATTAACTATTTTAATTGGGGGTGGGGGGTGGTGAGGGTGGTCCAGTGCCTGCCATTACAGTACCTTCTTCTGCAGCCCCAGGAAACCCATGCTTCTGAGGTTCTCTGGAGCTTTCCAACAGTGTGCATTTCCCCATTCTTGGAAGAGTGGTACGAGTCAGACAGAGGGCTTCATCTGCCCAACCATCAGAGTATGTCCTGGGAAGTTTCCTACTCCTTGGCAGATCCCCCTTCCACAACAGCCAGTCCTGTGGGGATTTACATCCACTGGCTTCATCCAAGTTTCATCTGAGATTCCGTGGATCTGTCCATTAGACTTGGTGTCTGCAGAGGTTGCTGTGAAGCTCCCCCGACCCAAGGGTTAGGTGGGCAAGCAGACACTTGCCCCTCACCCTCTGGAAACTGGAGAAGTCCTTGGTACCTTTCAATGAAGAGCAAATGTTTTAAAAAACCCTGCCTTTGCTTTTGGTGACGTTTCTTGCAGTTTGCGTGAATCTGTGCAGTGGCATGCAGTGCTCAGAGCCACAGTGCGGGGAGTATGTGTGTTTGTATTTGTTTGGTCCCATCTGCATCAGCGAGCCCTTGAAATGTAGCCTAGCTGGCAGCTCTGGTCAGGCTGGGAAACTTAGCTTTAGATGGTTTCTTGTTTGTTTACAAGTGATCTTGGCCACAGACAGGGACACACAGCTGGTGGTCTGTGCACTGTTCCATGATCAGGCTGAGGCTGGGCTCCGAGCCGATGAAGGCTGGAGTGGGGCTAAGCAATTCCATCTTATTCTTGGCTTAGAGGTGGATTGGACAGGCTGCTACTCTGCTGCCTTCTTCTGTGGTCTGGCATCTCTGGGCCTGGTTTGGCTTTGCTTGTGTGGGCAGCAGCATCCAGCGCCCGTCTGCCATGGCAGTGGAACCTCTGCTTGCTCCGATGTCCTNAAATTCAGCCAGAATGAGCTTACCGCAGGTGGTGCTAGTAATGATTTTTTAAAAATCAATTTTAGTTATTAACTATTTTAATTGGGGTGGGGGGTGGTGAGGGTGGTCCAGTGCCTGCCATTACAGTACCTTCTTCTGCAGCCCCAGGAAACCCATGCTTCTGAGGTTCTCTGGAGCTTTCCAACAGTGTGCATTTCCCCATTCTTGGAAGAGTGGTACGAGTCAGACAGAGGGCTTCATCTGCCCAACCATCAGAGTATGTCCTGGGAAGTTTCCTACTCCTTGGCAGATCCCCCTTCCACAACAGCCAGTCCTGTGGGGATTTACATCCACTGGCTTCATCCAAGTTTCATCTGAGATTCCGTGGATCTGTCCATTAGACTTGGTGTCTGCAGAGGTTGCTGTGAAGCTCCCCCGACCCAAGGGTTAGGTGGGCAAGCAGACACTTGCCCCTCACCCTCTGGAAACTGGAGAAGTCCTTGGTACCTTTCAATGAAGAGCAAATGTTTTAAAAAACCCTGCCTTTGCTTTTGGTGACGTTTCTTGCAGTTTGCGTGAATCTGTGCAGTGGCATGCAGTGCTCAGAGCCACAGTGCGGGGAGTATGTGTGTTTGTATTTGTTTGGTCCCATCTGCATCAGCGAGCCCTTGAAATGTAGCCTAGCTGGCAGATCTGGTCAGGCTGGGAAACTTAGCTTTAGATGGTTTCTTGTTTGTTTACAAGTGATCTTGGCCACAGACAGGGACACACAGCTGGTGGTCTGTGCACTGTTCCATGATCAGGCTGAGGCTGGGCTCCGAGCCGATGAAGGCTGGAGTGGGGCTAAGCAATTCCATCTTATTCTTGGCTTAGAGGTGGATTGGACAGGCTGCTACTCTGCTGCCTTCTTCTGTGGTCTGGCATCTCTGGGCCTGGTTTGGCTTTGCTTGTGTGGGCAGCAGCATCCAGCGCCCGTCTGCCATGGCAGTGGAACCTCTGCTTGCTCCGATGTCCTTCTGCAGCCCAGAGAACACCTCTTGCTGTGAGCAAGAATTTGTAATACAAATGCCACACAACTACAGGCATTTGTCTTCCTGCAGTGGTTGTAATAGGCAGGGTGGGAGAGGTGTGTCTGATGTCTCAGAGAGGGTTTTGCAAGTGGCTTTTGTGAGATGTTCCTGTGCCAGTGTGGTTCGTGCTGGCTGAGGGGACCGTGTGAGCACCATTAGCACAGCTCAAGGAGAGCTGGAGATTTGTAACAATATTGATGTGCTGTGTGCCAGCCTGGAACTTCAGAAGACCCATGCTGGGGACTGGGGAGAAGGAGCAGTGCCAGCCTATCAGTACTGTGAACTGGGTACTGTGGCAGTGCTTCCCTGCAGCAACATCAGGATAAAGGATGGTGGAGGAGGAGGCTGACAAAAGCCATGACCTTCCAGGCAGGATCTGTTTCCCAAACATGGGTTAAACAATAGCAGACTGCTACAGGTGTGGACATGGAGGAACCTGTTAAATTAAAGCCAAAGTGTAACTAGAGAGATGTTTGCTTTGGAAGATAACGTGTACCTGTTCTGCACTCTGAGGGTGAGGGAACTCTCTGAGACATGTTTTACTTCATTACCACAGTAAACCTCTTGTACTGCAAGGCCACAGAGCTCCCAATTCTCCCCTCCCCCATCCCCTTCCATTTTAAGACCAGGGGTCCCTCTCAGCTTTACCAGTGCCTCCAATCTGACAACCCAGAAGCATCCTAAATGGTGGGAATTGCTCCTTTTCTTATCTCATTGGGGAGCTTCCTGACCGCACTGCCTGCAACTAACTGATGCTGTTACTAAGATGCACAACTCTCTGGTACCTGCAGCCTGGTCAGTGGGTGGAGATGAGGGAAAGGCTCTCAGGAAGGCAGCCTTTGGTGGGGCTGTTATGAGCCAGCTTCGGTTATCTGCCTTGCTGGTGGTTCCAGAGGGGCTGCAGGGAAGTCTGCTGCTTTATTTTCTTAAATGGCATCAAATGATGGCAGTTAAGATCCTCCCAGGAGAAAATGAGCTCTTAGGGCAGCATTTCTTGTCCTGTGTACAAGGCTTTGTACTTTGTAAAAAGGCTTTTTTAACGTAACTTTGTACTGGAATCACCCTCCACATCCCTCTCTGGAGACACCAACCTAACTTAACTGTGGGATAAAATTTTGCAACTCTATTTATGTCACACAGGTGACTTGCATAAAGAAATCTTTACATGCATTAATGTCATCTGAGTTTTGGCAAGCCTTCAAAGGCTGTCTCTATATCCTCTATCTCTACCATAATGCTGCACTCATCCCAGTGTTAAGTATGTAACTCTCTTGCTTTGCTTACTTTCCATGTTAGGGACAATGAATTTCCTCTCCCACACACCCCTTGCAAATGTACAGGTGCCGTGAGACAAACCCCTGGTGCTGTTGCCATCCAAGCGATGCCTTTTGCCTCTGTGGGTACCTGCAGCTTGGCAGCTCCAGCTTGGCAGCAGCACTGCCAGCCTGCAGGATGGAGCCTTGCATACTTTCAGCTATTTCTCCGTTATTCGCACGTAAAGTTAATAGCTGACTCAAGAGTTCATCTACAAATACATATTTAGGGCTGCTCTTGGTCAATTTTCCCTCTCTCAGCCACAAAGCTCTTCTTTTTTGCAATTTCCTTTCTCTATTTTCCCTTAACCCTAATCCATTTTAACATTAATGCATTAGTTTTGAAACAGCTGGTGTATTCTCAGCCTCTTCTTCTCCCTTACCTGCTGATTCTTTCCTTTTTTTTTTCCTTTCCTTTCCTCACCGTCCTCTATACTTCTGCTGTTTGCAAAAACCAGCTTTTTCTCCTCCCTCTCCCTCTTCACAGCTCCCACCATCTGTCTCTCTACAAATACAAAGCTTTAGGGGAAATGATTCACTAGGCTGCTAGCTCATTACTCACACTCTCCCCATCATGCTTTCTGTCCTTGTAGGATGCTCTAACTAATGTAAAGATCAATGAATCTGGGGAATTGTTATTCGATTAAAAAAAAAGAAGGAAAAAAAAAGGCCCGGCAGTTAAATAGATTGGGCTCTTTGTACTTCCTAAACAGCAAAGCTCAGTTTTTCTTTTCCACTCTGCTAGCATTGTTTTGCAGAAAAGGATCGTTGAAACAGAAGAATAGAAATAATCACAGGACCATTTAATGCAACCTTATGCATCACATGATGCAGGAGTTACTTAATGAAATTCCCTGGCCCAAACCAAGCAAATCTGTGGTAAATCTAGAGCACATATTTTCGGATGACAGCCAAAATGATGAAAGGAATTTACTACCCAGCCTCACTAATCATTTTGAACGCTTAACTGCGCTTCCTAATACACTGCTTTGCAAGCAGCAGAACTGACACAGCCTCATTCCCTACATGTTTCTCTCCTCCAGACTTATGCAGGCTGTGTACCCCAAAAGGCCTCCCAGCCCCCTGCCAGGGCCAGGGTGGCCACCTGTCCACCTCTGAGAAGAGACCGAAACCCCTCCCTCGTCAGCATGTGGGTTTGGGCCTTGCTCTTTGCTCAGTAATTCTTTCCATGAAACTCACAGGCACTTATTATTATCTTTGAGCTCTCCCTATTACATGTGGCAGAAACTGGCTAAGAGGCTCAGAAGCCATTTGAGACAGACTATTTCACAGTGTTAAAACACTTCAGATACCTTAAAATAACAGAGGCAGCCATACTGAGTTGGCAGATACTGCCGTAGCATTTCAGGAGACCGGCTCAACCAGGAGGCTGAGCTCGATGCTGTAGGGCATCCCAGGTGACCCCAAACGTCGACCCACAATCCACTCCTCTTGTCTTTACTTTGTTGACCATTTAAGATAGATTTCTGTCATGATTTTAGGCTGTCACCACATATTAGAAAGTTATTTTCTTAACTGAAAATTTATCACATGAAAAAGACCTCCCCTCCCCACATGCAAGTAGGTGCCAAGAAGCACCACGGCCTAACAGAGTTCTATTGTGCCTTCTCAGGAAGCTGCCGGCATGTCAGGTATTAGCCTGTTTCACTTGCTGAGCTTCTCTTTAGAAACTGGAGTTGCAAGGAAGCACAGTAAACACCACAATCAAAATCATAGGAGTTGACAACACTGAATATACCCTTCTCTTAAATGGCTGCAATTATTCTTCCAAAAGCTTGCTAAAGGAAAATCTGAGTTTTAATTTTTTCTTCATGAACACCACAAAGCACATCCTGCATCAACACACCATGCTAGCACCACCTCCATGGAAATCTAATTAAATAATTTGGATACTGTAAGAGTATCAACTTCTGCACTGATTTTCTTTTCGGGCTACCAAACACATGTACTTTTTTATAAAGCTGTGTTTGGGTCATTCTATGACAAATATGAAAGCTGAGGAGGATCTTGGTACGACTGCTCTAAAGAATAAGGGCTGCAGAATTTTAAGCCAATGGGGTCCACTGTTACCTCAGTAAGGTTAAGGCTGTTTAAAAAACAAAAAATCCTCACCGAAGTCATGCTTATGTGCTCTGTTTAAAAGTGTTCAAATTTTAGCAGACATGATGTTGTTGAGCCGTCCTTGTTGCCAGCACCCTGTGGCTCTCCATCTTTGATTATTTTATTGTTCCATACTGCTTACTGCAAGTTGTAGGAGTCAATGTTCTTTCTCTTAACAATCGCTGGCTTTCCAAATGCCAATTGTGCTTTGACATGCTCTGTTTTAAATAAGGGCTGAAGAGCAGTAATGAAGCTAAAGGCCTGCCATGAAAAATACTGCAGCGTTCCATGGCACTGACAGCACACACGGAGTCATGCATCCAGCTCTCCTTTTGCAGACCATTGCTGCAACATGCTGGAGGTATGAGGGACCAGCCTGTAAGGAAAGGGAACCCCAGAGGTTTCAGGTCTAAAAGTCCTCTAGTTGAAGACAAGTGTCTTTACTCAAGGCTAAGGAAAACCTGCCTTACCCAACCCGTTTCTCTGTTGTTCCAGGGAATAATAAAAGTGGACACCGTATATAAGGTTGCCTTACAAAAGGCAAATATATTTAGTAGTGTATATACAAATTAATGGTTCGATAATGCTATACAAGGCAGGAATACCTTTAAAGAAACCCTGAGCAAAAGGAGGATGTAATTTTAATTTTACACTTATTGCAACATTATTTCTGGTATTTGTTTGCTATAATGACAAATAAAAGAAATATGTTAAAACCAGATGTTAAAATAAAAGTGGGCATTCTTTCCATTTGTAGCTTATTTAAAAATCTAGAGAAGAGAGTTCTGCCCCATCAGCTTTGGAAATAGATGTTTAACATGGTAGAGAACAAGCTGAGCCTGAGTAACCCAAGACAACCAATTCCTTTAGCAGAAAGAGTGTCTTCTGTCATCAAAAAGAGCCATCTGGAAGAGTGCTGGCTCCCTGCCAGGAACAACCCTTTAACAACCATTCATCATGTGCTTGAAGTTATAACGTTCATAGCGGCACAACCTGGAGTGTTGGTAAAGGTCCTATTGGAGGAGCAACGTATTCCTCCTCCCTCAGTAACCGCAAAAGGATGTTCTTCTTATTCTTTGGCCAGTTATAAATGTGAGTGTTCTGCAGCCAGGTAGGCACATGTTCCTGAAAAAAACAAGGAAAATGAAAGCTAAATCCCATAAATCCTCCTGAATCTCTACCCGAACCTTTCAGATTCCGCCAGACCCTGCCAAGAAAGATTTCATTTTGTCTGTTCTAGGCACTTCCTGTAGCAACAAGAAATGTTAATTTGGCTTCAGAACTGTATTTGGGTTCCTAAATAAATGAACTTTGTGTGATCTCACAGCTTGCCTGTCTCTCTTTCTCTTCTGCCATCACATTGGCTAATTTCACCACATTTCAAAAGAAGTCTGATCTCAATGACAGGCATCAAAAGGCTTGTGAAAATAAACATTGCGAAGAGAGGAGAGGGAGACGGAGAGGGAGACGGAGAGAGAGAGAGGGAGATGGAGAGGGAGAGAGGGAGAGAGGGAGAGGGAGACGGAGACGGAGACGGAGAGGGAGAGAGGAAGAGGGAGAGGAGACATTTCAGTGCCCCTAGCAGGGAAAGGCTGCCACCTTAGTAGCTGTTAAAGGATCCACGCAGCATGTTCAACATTGGCATGCAAATCAGTAGAGAAAGACTGGGACCCCACAGGAACATTTCACATCCTGGTAGCCCTCTCCCCCTCCCCCTGCACCTTTCTTCACCAAGCATGGTGTCCTCTGACTACCTCCTGAGCAGAAGATAGAGGCTGATGCTGAGCTTGAGGAGAGGCTAATGCATCTACAGATTAGCAGGGTCAAACCTCCACCAATCCCTGCATCCTGGAAAAGGTGCAGTCCTTCACAGGGGTTGGCTAATGTCCATTAACATAATGAAGTTGGGACCCCCACGGCCCTGGAGAATGACAGCTGGCTGATGGAAACGAGCCTGCTCAGATCTCATGTTCCCATGTTCCCACAGCTTTGGGAAGTTTCCACATGGACACCTTGGATGTGAAGGGTTATTATAATACCACTGCTTAACAGAGGACTGATCCTTGACCAAAACCAGTTCATGGTCACCATGAGATAGAGATTTGTTTTGGAACTGGAGACAAGCAGGTAAGCAACATGAGGAGCCAGGACATCCAGCAGTTGGTCCCTGGACCTCTTATTTAGCAGTGTTTTCCCATGATAGCCCGTTAGGAGCAGCACAGTTCCTGTCAAGCCAGTGGAGCTAGCTCCAAGAGGACAGAGCAAAAAGCTGCTGGCCTGCACATCTCTAGTGCCTCGCCAGGAGATGCCCTGGCATGGGCTGCACGTGTCCTGCTGCCAGCAAACAGCCTCGCTGCAGTCCAAACCTTTCATTCCCATGATCGTGCTTCTCAAATTGGCTGTCTTTTCCTTGGCCTGTACAGCTGTAGGAACAAGACGGCATCGCTTTCCCTGCTCAGGGAGCAGTTTGTGTTAACTGATGCAACCACTCTGAGTTACAGGATTTATGCATAGGAAGAAGGCAGTAAGTCACACAGGCACCTACAGACCCATTAGTATGAACTCACCTAGGCACCAACCCTGTTCCTCTCACCCCCTGGCTTCTTCCAGAGGGAGCCTCTAGCATGGGGCAATCTTGGCTTAATGCTTTGGTCATCAGGCAGCCAGATGAGGAGGACACGTTTCTGTGGACTGTTGTGATGCAAACCTTGAACCAGCAAGACCCATGTTTCTTTCAGCAATGTACGATGGGAAGCTGGAAATGCCAGTTCCACCTTAACTGTGTGTTGTGCATTCCTCGCCTCATTATTCAGTTTCCTAATGAACGCTCCTTGGATCACATAGATCTCTTCCTGTTGGAGGTCGACTCATTTTCAAATACCAGCAGTGCTTTATGATGTGCTTTGTACGAGATTAACTCATCTAATAGCCACATCCCCAGATGAAACCTCCAAATCTTCATTTTCTGCTCTTTTCCATTGCCAGCTATGCTAATACTTGAATATATAAAGGACAGCATAAAAAAGACAGAATTGAAGTAATTTGCCCGCCAACATCATCCAATTGTTCATATACTTGGCAGTTTTTCAGGTACCTCACTTCCTCTGACTGCCTACAGACTTCATTACTGCAACTTGTTCAGGCTCTGGCACTCTCCTTCCACCCATGATGTCCTCAGTTCCATTATTAAGTAGCTCGATGAAGGTAGGTGATGTACCAAAGAATTATGCGGAGAACGAGACTAAAGCTTAATGGCAGTAGAAAATGCTGATCTGCATAATTTAATGAGAAAGGCACCTCTTGAAAAACTGAAGGGTTATGTGGACTACAGAGGATGGGCAGCAAGGATGCCTGGAGCCCGATGCTTTGATAGTGGCAGCTGGATGAACCAACCCTGGAAATTCCTTACAGACCACTGTCTGTGAGAACCACTGGTATATGCTAAATAGTCTTCTGATAAATAAAGTTGAGCCCAAATTAACATAACTTACTGTTCTGTCTCAGAGCAGCTATAATGCCTCCTGGGACACTTCTCTCTGCAACCCTTGAGGTGCCAAGTGGCTCCAGACTGTGGGGTCTGTTCACATGGTGGGCACTCAAGTAGCCCCAAGGTTAGGAGCCCTTTCCCCTCATCAAAGACTGACTGAAAATGGTGACTGCTTCCCTGCCTTTGGCCTGCCCAGTTCCCACCAGTGCTGTCTTCCAGGTACTTAACTTACCTAAAGTACCAGACTGAAACCATTCAGGAAGGGATCTGAATGACATGAAGTACCAGAGGTACCGTTCATTCCACAGGAGCTCACATATTTTACAAACCCAGGGACATATTTTCAAATTTTTGATCTTAAATCGGTGCTTAAATAAAGAACTTCATTACATTAAAATCCACAAGTGCAGTGGGACTGCACAGCCCTATAGCCATTGATAACATTGTTTAAATTTTGACTCATGTTCAAAAGTTTGGGCACCCAAAGAAATATAAAGAATTTTTCCATACTTTTCTAAAATGCAGCTGTATCTAGGGGCACCATGACAGCTACCCAACGGTGCACGAAGCATTTAGTTATGCAAAGTGAACATGAATACATTGCAGGAGATTGAGGAAGAACGATATTTCTCAGCTATAACTGAAGCCTTTTAAGATTTTTGGCTTGTAAAAATCCAGGAGATTCTCTCAGACTGAGGTAGAAGAGATGGAAATCTGTTGCATTACTTATTTCTTATTCTCAAATGAATCTTCAAAACAAGTAAGGAGGGAAGATAAAACTTCAGGTCCTAAAAAATCTTAGTTTGCCTTTGATGGGCCTGGCAAAAGTCCAAGCAACAGCCTAGTACTTTAATATTTATTATATTCTTTATTTTTATATTCTCAACACACCCTCTTCCAGACCCTCACTTCACATCAGTCATAAATCTTGCCCATCTCACTCATCAGCATTGCATTTGGACAAAATTATAGAAGGTTAATATAAAAAGCATGCTTCCAGGATAGATTGTTTCTCTCTGTTTAAATTCTTTCAGTGCTCAAGGCAATTTGAGGTTTAGTTGTACATTCATCATCAGAAATACATTTATATGCTGATTTATATTTTGGATTAAATGTTTTTTATTTGTGTGTACATAAACCTATAAAGTTCTAATGTAAAATGGAGCTTTGGAATATTACTTATGGACTATTAAGAACCAAGAAATTGACTGTTTGGGTTTTAAGATTCCATCTGGTGCACTGTAATCAAAGTAATATGCACTTAATCATGCGGCAAGTATATAAGCATGCATATATGTTACCTTTTTGGCATTTGGAAAAAGCACAGGGATGAATCTGAAGTTCATACTTCCTTGCTGTATAAACTCGATCTGCATCTAGGATAGAACAAAATGCCAGTTTTATTGTAATGACACGACAATTTATCTTCACATGCATCTGAACCCTACGTATAAAAACATTCCTTGCTTACTTAAACTGCTCTTCTGTTAAATGATTTGATCTATTCTGGTGGACTCGGTGTTGTTTCGTTTGGTCACTTAATCTAATTCTTCATTGCTACAGAAAGGATACAGAAAAGATCTGTCAACATTTATTGAACATTTAGTTTCATGGTGTGAAATAATTGTGGGTTTAGCTGCAGGTGCAATCCCATGAAATCCATCTCAAACTGGTGAAGCTTGACTTGACTAACACCCCTGTTTGGCCTACAAAGAGGTGAAAGATTTCAGCCAGAGGCCAGCTCTGTGTCTGAGCTAGGACCCAGCCTGTTCCCCATGGCCCTGGACACAGGCATCCCAGGGCTGGTAAGGAGAGCAAAGTACTGCTGAGAGCTCCTCTGCTGGTGACAGCTTCTGAGAAACTTGACTGCAGGTTCAGGCTGGGGGATCAGTGGGTTACAGGGTGAGAAAGGCAGGAAACTGCAAATCAAGGGAGAAAGGATCAGTTTCATGGCTCTATGGGCTCTTCTGGGCTAAATGTCCATCCTGTGACAGGCTGTGGAGATGGGTGTCTGGTCCTCTGGCACCATGCACTCCCCAGGAGCCCCACACTGCATCTCTGGCCTTTACTTTGCAATTCCACGCTTAAGTCAGCTTTACTGCTGCCTGAAAAAAGACCTCGGTTCCAGGACAGCTGAAGCAACAGGGGCTGGTTTAGAGGGAGGAAGGTCAGGCACTGTTAGATAAGATTGTGCTCAGGGCTATACAAGGGCTCAAGAAGGTGAAGGAGGGGAATACCACAGAACAATAAAGAATATGAAGAAATAAGATGAGCATGTTTAATAGGATTTTTCTTCCTTGAACCTCTTAGCAGATGTTAATGAGCATACGGAGCTGATGAGAGGAAGGATTAATGAATTCCAAAGAGGGGTGTTTAACTATGGGGATTAGGGAAAACAAAGCAAAGAACCTGCCGTTTGGAGACAGACTCGTCTTTTGAGAAGAAGAGACAGTCTTTGTAAAACAGCAAATGCATGTCCTTGCTTACCATCCTGTGGATGTATTTAGTATGTAAGCCGTGTTCATCCCTGTCCAGCTGGGATTCAGCCCCTTCCACATCCTGTTTGTATTTTGGACTGATTGCTATGATTATCATCACCGTCTTCTGTTAGGGAGAAAAGCACTTTTATGAAATTGAGAAACGCAGCGTGTTTGGTAGAGGCAGATCGGAAATCTGCCAGTTTGTGTTTTAAGTGATCTTTGTGTTCCTGGCAAACACAAGAGGATCTCATTCATTCTGGCAGGAAATACAGGAGAACTCATACACTCGCTGTCCTCATTATTTCTCGACATCTCATAATATAGAAAATCTAAATGTCAGGAGATGTATTAGCAGCTACCAATTGACACCGGAATCCCTGTCATAAAAAGCTACTTTTTATCAGTGTAGACTGTCTATGTGCATACACAGAAAACTTCATCTTCAAATTCAGACCCAAATGTTTCCCAACAGCTTATGTAGAAGTGCATCTATTTAGTCATCTATGGCGTTTTATACAAAAAGCTACTAAAAACAGTGGTCTATGGATGCTACTTTTAGGCCTCTGAGTGGCAGAAATGACATCTTTTCTTGCTGACCTTAGTGGCAAAGTGTGCAGAGAGGTGGCTATGCAGAGGGGGGGGCCGTTCTGGATGGCCTGGGCAGGCTTAGGGGTACTGCCAGCTCTGTCATGATGGGCTGAAGGCAATGCTCCTCCACCTTACTAGGACAGCCTGGATCCCACCTCTGACCTGTTTAATCCCAGCCCCGCACTGAGCTCTGGTTTCCAGAGAGGGGCCATCCTTTATATCTGGGAAACATCTCTCCTTAATGGCAGGCCAGTTGAAATGCAGCAGATGAAAGCTTCCTACTTGTGCCCTACCTGGGGCCTGCCTTTCATCCCCACCACATCAGGCTGTGTAAGTCTTCCAAGTCTGTGGCTCACAGTCAGCCTGGCATGTAATTAACTCCTTCCTTCTGTGCTATATCAAGAGAATCTGCCCCACCACAGGGTCAAATACAGTAAGGAGCCATTATTCCTTACACTGACTCAACATACTCCAGAATGACTTTTGCTTGTGCTTGACACGTGTGTAAGCATTTACAGATGTTGAGGGCTTGCAAAAGACATGGCCAGCTGCACACTTTCCCTTGCATGTGTCCAAGCAGTCCCTTCCTCAACACACATGTAAAGGTTTTGAAGTTAGAAACTGCCTCTACAGTCAGTGAGGGAAACCAAGCATTTCTGGGGTGGGTAGTCAGAGAAAGATCCTCAGGTAGAGGCAGGAGATTGTTCTCTGCACATACTGGTTTCTCCTACTGACTGTGCACAAGTCCCAGAGCAGCTCTGCCAGCTTGTTTTTTAAGTGATAATGATGTTTTTGGCAAAAGCAAAGTCACCGTGTCTGCTGGTTTCAGTACCTCGATTAAACAAAGTGATCCCAAGCCTAATCTGTCCTGATGCAAGCCCCAGCAAGCATGACTGCATTTCCATGGCAGAGGCCCCAGGCTGGCTCTGCATGCAGTTGTATCATGCCTGCGTTGACACCTGCAGGAAACCTGTGCAGGGCTGGCTCAGACGGTTGAGCTTCCTTGCTCAGGTGGGGGAGAGTCCACCACTTCTGTCATCCTGTTCCTGAACCATGGAGGTCTGCCCAGACTGAGTCAGAGACCCGGTGGCTACTCAGCAAGGCAAGAATCCAAGGAAGCCAGCCCATGACGGCACCGGTCCAGCAACAGAATCGCCAGTTTGCACCCAGCTATGCTGGTACAGTCACAGAGTCACCNTGGCTTGATCCTAAAGGAAACATGCACTCACTGCTCAGGGGAATTTCAGAGGAAGTTGTTGCTGCAGGGGACTGCACTGGCAGCAAGATAAATCTCCGTTTTACTGTTCAGATAGATAGAAAGTGATGAGAGCAAATCTATCTATCAACCAATAGAATACCATTTCCACTTTAAATATAGGATGATTTATCCACAAGAACCCTTCAGTGTTTTAGATATCAGTGTAAAAGCTACAGGTGAGAAGGATGAACATTAGCCATTGACTATGCAGCCTGGGATGAAATACAGTTATCACTGTAACCAAGCACAGCTAAATCTCACTATTTAAAAAGGAGATAGAGGGACATCTTTTCTAATGGCAGCTTCAGGCTGGATGTAACAGGCAGCATTTGAATTTGGCAAGAATGCCAAGATTAGCTCTTCATTTCTTAAATAAAGAGCTCTGGGACCATCAGATACAGAAGTGAGTGCGATTTGCCTACCCTCTCTCTGCAAGGCCTCTGCCATTCCTGCAGGGGCAGGGAAGACAACAGCAGGGTCTTGCATTTTCGTTCTGTCCCTGTTGTCTATTAGAATAATTCAACCATTTTCCTCAGGTCACCTCTGCTATGAACAAGGTTAAATTGCCCTTACATACATCACCTAGGTAGCGCTCCATCCACTTAATGATGTCAATACCTCGTACCGTGTCCTCAAAGATATCAATCTGCAAGAGAGTGAAAGTCCATGGTGAGCGTCCCTTCACCTTTCCTCCCCATTTTATGGCACTGGTACAGCACCTACTCCTTTCCTTGCTTATGACAAGCATGCCCAGTTCCCTTAGGAAAGAAACATGTACACGCACTTCTCCCCTTTCCGTGCAGTCCAGAGTCGAGCTGGACAGGCATCAAGCAGAGAGGGGCTGCTGCAGGCACACTCCTGGGCTCTCGTTCAGCCAGCCCTGGCTGCCCTGCCAGCCCCCAGCTCCCAGGCATTTTTCACTTGACAGAACAAGGTGCCGCCCACCTTCTCCATCTGTATAGCTGCAAATGCCCGCTATTTTCTGGCTGCAAGGGTATACCGAGTGTGAAGCTTTAGCTTCATACTGAGCTAAATATTCAGGGAAGTCAGCCAGGTCACTGATACTGGGTGCAGTCACCCACACTTCAGCAGCAGCAGAGCAGTGGAGGACTCCTTAGGACTGAGTATGACCAGCACTGTTTGCTTCTCTGCACGCCCAGTAAACCCAGAAACCAGCAATCAGTGACTGTGACCAACAGAGTAAGTATTAACTTCTCCAGGTTTTTGAGCTAAGAGTCATGATCTGCTCTCAAGTCTTTTTCCCTTTCTGAATGCAAAGAGCCCATTTGTTTCCCTGCTTTGGGGTCATTTTGCGGTATTTGTTATTCTGCAGCAGGCTTCAGGAGTTGCCTGTCCTGCAAAGGTGCTATTAATGAGCCTTCTACTCCATAAATCTAGGGTGCCCAAAAGCTTTCTTATGAATTGGTCATAGTACAGAACTGCTGGAGAGAAGTATAATTGCAGTCTCTGTAAAAAAATCTTTGATTCATGAAAATAAATAAGCGTGTGCAAAGCCCCCCCACTGCGTCTCAATCAGTTTAATGATAGCCACTTGCTTAAATGCTTTTCTGAATTGGAGCCAAAGAGTGAAGGTTGAGGGGTCAGATAGTATATGCTCTTGAAATAAGGAAATATGAATCAAGATTTTGATGAACGCTGAATCCTAGAGCCTCTGTGGGCCTCTAAGATGAAGCAAACTCATGGGAGATCAGTAAAAATCTGAATGGCTTATGGGACTAGACAGTACGACAAAGACCTTTTCAGGCCAATGATTTTTAGAATCCCTTTTAAAAGTATAACAAAGCAAAATCACTTTTAAAGGTATAACAAAGCAAACGAAACCATGAGGGCTATTTCATTAAGCTGTGTGAATTTTGGAATCTACTTTCAGGATTCTACTTTTTTTAGCAGAAAGTTACTCATGTCTGAAGAATCAATGATGTAATAGCATGGTAGAAAAACAAGGTAGGATGGAATGAACATGAAAATTGACCTTTTTTAATACTGATATTACAGACCGAATATGAGACAATATTAATGGAATAGCTTACAAAATCTCATACTATTGCCCATCTGGTGTCACTAAAGGAAATTTTCTAGGGTCATTATTAAAGCATATTTCAAAGCACAAAATTCATTTGAAAGAAGAATAAACGAAAAGGCAGATGATTCAAGTTACAACTTGCACAACCAAGGCTGGTTCATTCTATTTGTATCTTCTTTAGACTACAAAATGTGATGATAACCAGAAAAACATTTAAATGGACAGTGTATTGCCCCTGCTTTTTTAAAAAAGTCTCTTCCCTGGTCCAAAGTCATTTTCTCCGGAAGGAATACTTACAGCAGTTTGAAATCCGTTTACAGACAGGAAGTTCACGAATTTCATAACCTCCACTGCCGTATCCACCGAGTAGGTTATAAAGACCTTGCCTGGGAGAGAGAGTCTGTATGAATACATAACACATTCAAGTACACCATTCAGAGGGTGAGACTCTCACAGCCCTCCTTTTCCATCACACTGGAGGTTCTGCTCACTTCGGTCTCTGGATTGTTTACGAAATGGATGGGGGATAGTGCAGTGGCTCCGTGTTGAAACCAACCCCCTGTGCAGAACCTCGCTCTAGATCTGAGCTCCTCCTGCCTTACTGACAAGCTGCAGAGGGTAAATCCCTCTGCTGCTCCCCCAGCCCTGTGGCCAGAGCTGCTTTTTCCCAGCGCTTGACCATACCTGAGCCTGGGCTCTCACCCAGAGCTCGTGTTACCTGCACTGGCTGCAGCCAGCACAGCTTTCTCCAGACCCACGGATCTGACACAGAGCTTGAGGGGCCCTCATGCATGTCATGCTGCCTCTCCTTGGAGCAGCATTAACCCCCTGTGCAGGCAGGATGCAGGGCTGGTGACAGCAACATCCTTGCCCTTATGGGAAGGGTTTTCATGGATTTGCATCAGGGTAAACCAGCTGTCTGATCTAATCCAGCTGTGCACGTACCACAGATGACCCTGTTTTACCCAGTAATTCCTCCATCTAGGACACACTAACTGATAAAGGAGGGTCGATCCAAGAGTGGCATCTGGTATAACTCACTCCTACAGGCCAGAGAGATGTGACCGTGGATTTGAAAGGTGATGCGCAGACTGAAGAACAAAGGAAAAATCAAAACCTCAGGAGAGCTGTGGACGGTTCTTAGCAATGGTACATCCCACCTACTAGTCAGCTTGGCATTAGAAAGAAGCCGTTTTTCTGAAACCTGACTTTTCTGTAAGGGTTGGAGAGTGAACGCATTTGTGGGGCTGGTGGCAACTTCAGGGACAGCCTGTGCTGCCCTCAGCATGTCCCAGAGTCCTCTCCACTCACCAGTTCAGGGAGAAACTGAGGTCAAGGCTCCACATATTTGTCTGGTTTGGGACAGGCAAAAACACTTTATCCCTAGGGCTTTGTTTGTTATTAGTCTTTTACTGTAAGCTCCAGCCCCTCCTGCCTCAAAGGGACATCCTGTTTAGCATGGAGTCATGAAAACAATCTAAACGGTATTTACTTTTTGTAAACAAAATAACAAGCAACTAATGACAATTATATTTTCAGTATTCAGGGGGATAACTCCATCCCACTGAACACAGACACTCACACCCAACAGATGTGGTGACACTCGGTGTTTTCTTTTCTTGTTGTCTTTGTGTCTTAATGTCACTTCCCCCTGCCGTCTCCTCCCCCTTCACCCCTCTGGAGCTTTCCCACCTAAAGCTGTTAGGCCGTGCTGTAAAATCTTGCACAGAACAAATTTGCTAACCACTTACGCAACTCCTCCGGCAGATTGCTGGTTCTCAGAGTTCCCTTGGCTGCAGGGTTACTGAGAGGTCTTGGGACAGCAGCTGGAGATGGAAAATTGTCAGAAGGACAACCGCATGCTTCATCTGGGCCACATGCCCTGGGGGGCAGCTGACCATTAGGTAGCTGGTTGTATAGCTGGTTTCTACAAAAAAAAAAAAGCAATGGAGGA